>WTSP01021585.1:638-62581 GCA_025331215.1 Actenoides lindsayi | reverse complement strand
TAGTCCCTTTTGCATTTAAAGCTGACTTGTCTTGACAGTGTTTAAACTGGTGTTAATTCCCCTCCTTTTCTCCCAGCCCTTCATCCTCCTCCCGCTCCTCCTGTTCCCGCCGCCGGTATGAGCGTGGTGGAGCACGTACGGGAGATGGCGGCCGCCGGGCTGCACTCGAACGTGCGGCTCCTCAGCGGGCTTCTCCTGACGATGAGCGGCAATAACCCGTGAGTGGCCCGCCCGGGAGCGGCCGCGCCGGGTGCCGCGGGCTGACAGCAGCGGGGGTGCCAGGGACAGGCCGGGCGGCAGCTGGCTGGGGGGCTGGGGGTGTGTTTACGGGCGGGGACGGAGGTAGTGTCGATTTTAGAGCTGCCTCTCCCGCCGGGCTGCAGTCCCCGGCCCCGCTGGGGATGAATCCCGGCTCTGGAGCCTCTGGGGGCAGGGGGAACGACACGAGGGGCCTGGCAGAGGTGGGGCGATTTTCTCCTCCCACGGGTGCCCTGTGTAAGTCACGGCTCTTCCCCTGACTCGGGTGATTCCCTTTATTTTTCAGGTCTTTCCCTATAAGGTATCATTTTACAGTGGGTTTTGAGATACTAATTGAATGCAAAATCCCTTCCTGAACCCCCAGCTCTTCCAAGAGTTGTGCAGACCTGGTGGAAGTGTTATAAAGGGGGGGTTGTAAGACATAGGAACGTGTGGGTTAGGACCAGAGTAGCTCTACGAGGAGCTGGGTTGCCTTCTAAGCTGGAGTCTGTTCCAACAAGATTGGTTTTAACAGACAACACATTGACAGCATGGGGTTTGTTACGGAGGGTGGGGGCTGCTCCTTGAGAGCCAAGCAGCTTAACTTCAGTTGTTGTTACAGATGAGGTGTCAGGAATGGTTATTACCTTTGTTTGAATACAGATAAAGTAAATTGGCAAGATAACACCTCTGTGAGGAGATAGTACCTGTGACTCAAGGGTCCTTCCAGCGTAGTGAAGAAGCAGCAGTTGGAAGTCAAAAGAAGCCAAACCAAAGCTAGAGACACTTTAGATCTGTAAGGTTTTGGTTCTTACGCTGTCAGCAGATCTTAGCCTTTCTCTGCATTTCTTCTAGGGAGTTGTTTTCACCATCTCAGAAATACCAGCTCCTCGTATATCACGCAGACTCTCTCTTCCATGATAAAGAATATAGGAATGCTGTCAGTAAGTACACAATGGCCTTGCAGCAGAAAAAGGCATTAAGTAAAACTTCAAAAGTAAGACCTTCTACTGGGAACGCTGCATCAACACCCCAAAGCCAGGTATTTAAAAATTAACTAATGTGCTTTACAATTACTGTTGTTGGCTCGATACTGTAGCATCAGATTGCAGATTTCTCATGCAAAATAAACAGAATTTAAGACTATTTCGTTTTGAAAACGCCAGTGGGGTGTTTTCTAATGCAAAGCTTAATATGGTCTCAAACATGAGGGTTTTTTTTGTGGGTGTAGTTCACACTTTTCATTTGAAGACAGGAGCAACCCTCAGCAGGTTGCACTCTTTCTGCAGTGGATTTTTTTTCAACATAGTGCAAGCGTTTAAGGAGGGAATGTTATTCTGTTATTTTCTGGGCTGAAACAGCGTTGTACTTTAAAGTTTCTTTTTTTTTATTTCAGTGTTTACCATCTGAAATTGAAGTGAAGTATAAAATGGCTGAATGTTACACAATGCTGAAGCAAGATAAAGATGCCATTGCTATTCTTGATGGGATTCCTTCCAGGCAGAGGACCCCAAAGGTTAGTTCTGGCAGACTATCATGAGTCCTTGGTCGGTGTATCTTGAATCTATAGGCTGGCAGCTGCTCAAAAAGAACACAGCCTGTAGATATAATGGCATTTTGTCCTGGTAATTGCTTTTGTATTAGTCAAATTTGGAAATATTTCCTAACGTTTAAATGAGCTGTTTATTTGGCCTCTTTTCTTTAAGATTTTGTATTCCCTCTGTTAGGAAAAGTTCCACAAAAAAAAGAAAAGAGTTAAAAGTTGGTGTGCATCTTTGTTTCTGGGTGTGCATTACCTGGTTAACTCTTTGGTACTGCACATGGCAGGTACAGGATTTTGGTTGTGTATGAGGACGTAGAAACACTTTATTTATTTATTTTATTCTCAGAGTTTCTGAAGTATTTGTATATCGTAGAATCATAAGTAATTTAGGTAATGCTAAATATTTAGGTCCTGTTGTGGTCTGCAGTGCCAAATGTGGAGTCTTTGCTTGTTGGCTCTGTTATCTCCTGAGGGCTTAAAAGATTAACACATCAGGTCAATCAAGGATGTGTCGTGTTAACAGTGTTCCTGTATCATGCTCACGCTGTCTGTGGCTTAGACTCCAGCAATGTCAAACGTGTTCTGGTCAAAGACCAGCTTCTGGGGCAGATAAAGAAGGAAAGATTGAGTAAAGCAAACTTTTTACCTGTACACACTAGTAAAATAAAGTGTGGTAGCAGGAATCAGCTACTTGTGGTGTGTAGAGGTCAAATAATTTCTGTTCTTTTATCAATCATGACTTCATTCAGAGGATAAATGGAAACTTTCTCTGCCTTCCTAAGCTAATTCTGTCAAACACTTCTGTGGATGTGGTGAGATGAGCTGAAAGAAGGCTGATGTCATCGATGTACAGGCCCTTTCTAGCATCATATATAAAGACTTGCCCATCTTTTGACTTTCTGTATGCAAACAGTGAGATTTCAAGATGCACTGTGCAAACACAAAGATGTAGAAGACTCGGAAAGAAGAAACCATTTTAATTTTACACTATGTAGTAGATTGTAGTGATCTCAGAAGGAGAGCAGGTCATCTTGTCTTCTGCCCAGAACAGGAGGGAGGGAGTCAGACAAGCTTGAGGACAAAGTTGTGACCTTTTCTTCGTGAGGATTTCTCCTTTCTCATCTCTGACTCTGCCAACGCTTCTCTTGCTCGTAGATCAATATGATGTTGGCGAATCTATACAAGAAAGCAGGTCAAGAACGTTCATCTGTTACCAGCTACAAAGAAGTGCTGAGGCAGTGCCCTTTAGCCCTCGATGCCATACTAGGTAGGTGTCTTCACCCTTCGTGTTTCAGCATTAAACAGCATTTGAATTTGAATTGTGCTTGGGATTGGGTAACTCTCTTGCATTTGTGCGTAACGCCCACGTTACGCGGATTATCGAAGGCATTGTAACAGGCTGTTAAGGGATGGAGTTTCTGGTCTTCAGACGATGAATTTGTATTAATAAAAGCAGTTTATGGTGGCTGAAGTGGATATATCTGCTGCTCTGAACAGGTTTGCTCTCGCTGTCGGTGAAAGGTGCCGAAGTGGCCTCTATGACGATCAACGTAATTCAGAGTATCCCCAACTTGGACTGGCTTTCCGTGTGGATCAAGGCTTATGCTTTCGTGCATACTGGAGATAACACAAGAGCAATAAATACCATTTGGTAAGAGTTCAGAGAGCAGGATGTAATCAAACGCTGTATTAATGTTTATGTATAATTGTATTTAAAATGGTGTCATATCAATAACAGGCTTTTTTTTTTTCTCTTTTTCTTAAAGCTCTTTAGAGAAGAAGTCCTTGCTGAGGGATAACGTAGACTTACTGGGGAGCTTAGCAGACCTGTATTTCAGAGCTGGAGATAATAAAAACTCTATTCTAAAATTTGAACAAGCACAAATGCTGGATCCTTACTTAATAAAGGGTGAGTAGATCCTAAAAGAAAGTTCACCTGGTGTAACGATCCGATGAGCACCATTAGAGTAGCAGCTATGTGCAGAGGAATATTGTATATTGTCCTGCCTGGCTTTTGATTCAGAGTGTACATACAGAAGCTCTGTATTGAACAGTTACTGGTCATTGCACAGTTTAAAGTAGGTGTTTGTAGGTTTGGTTTTCTTTGTGGTGTTGGGTTTTTCCTTGGTTTGTTGGTTGGTTTGTTTGTTTTTTTGTTTGTGGGGTTTGTTTGTTTGGTTTTTTCCTTGTTGTGAGTGAAATTCCCGTTTCTTGATGATTGATTTTAAAATCTCTCTCTTTAGGAATGGATGTATATGGTTATTTACTGGCACGTGAAGGTCGACTGGAGGATGTGGAGAACTTGGGCTGCCGTCTCTTCAATATTTCTGATCAACATGCAGAACCCTGGGTGGTATCTGGGTAAGCTGTTTTATTTCCTTTCTTATCTCAGCTCTTGATTTGCTGCATGTGGTGAATTACAGTTGATACAGAAGGTGCTTTTCTGTCTCTTCTGCTCTTGGGGTAACTGAGATATTTAGACACAGCTAATTTATTTTGGTTGTTTTCTGTATGTCTAAAGCTATTAGAATTACCCCACTTGAGCAATAACAAAGATTTATTAAATAGCTGTAACAGTTAACATTCATACTGCATTTTTTTTTAAACTCCTGAAGAATCTATTTCCCTGAACATATATTCTTAACTTTAAATACAAGAAGTTCAGCAGTTGCCTGCAATTCCTTTTCTTTTCTGCTTTTATGGGTGTGCACAGACAGTCTGTTTACGACCCGCCTCGTCTTTCCATAGGTGTCACAGTTTCTACAGCAAACGATACTCTCGTGCCTTATACTTAGGAGCCAAAGCAATCCAGCTGAATAGTAACAGTGTGCAAGCTCTGCTGCTGAAAGGAGCTGCTCTGAGGAACATGGGCCGAGTGCAGGAGGCGATTATACACTTCCGCGAAGCCATCCGTCTAGCTCCTTGCAGGCTGGATTGCTACGAGGGTGAGTGAGCTGAAGCTGCTCAGATGTACAGTGTTGGGTTGGTGTCAAAGTTGGCGTCGTGGTGATGATGAAGCAAAGGGACAGGCAGTTCTTTTCTCCTGCTGACTTCCTAGTAAATAAATTTATTAGTACCTGAAAACCTATAAAGCTCTGGTAGAAGCGGTTAGATGAGGGGTACTAGAGGATATGTGTGTTTGTAAGAACAATCTTCAAAGTGGACTCTTTTATTGTTTAATCTGGATATAAAGAGACCTGGGTGTTTTAAGCTGATCACTTTTAGCTGCTGACATTAACTGTATGGTTAGCTCCACTCGGAGCTTCATTTTGTCACATTTATTTAAATCTTGTTGATCTCAAGAGCAGCTTCAAGTAAATAGTAATTTCTGAAGAGTCCAGGTGAAGTATTCGTATCTTAGTACTGGAATTGAACAAAAGTCTTAGATTAGGTGTACTTAGTCTTAGGCTTCATATATTTTTGGTACCTGCCTGTAAATAAAAATGAAGCCATCAAGTATCTGTAGAATGGATATGTTAAAATGTACAGGATCACTTTCTCAACTGCAGTTTTTACTTGCTTATTGGAGTGTCAGGTGTTTGAGGTCTGAGTTGAGGAGGGGGTGAGTGCCTGTAGTGCTCACTTGAAAACGGAAATGTTTTCTTCTTTATACCATCAGGTCTCATCGAATGTTACCTGGCATCCAACAGCATCCGGGAAGCCATGGTCATGGCAAATAACGTGTATAAAACTCTGGGAGCAAATGCACAGACACTCACTCTGCTGGCAACAGTCTGTCTGGAAGACCCAGTCACGCAGGAAAAAGCAAAGACATTACTGGACAAAGCGCTAACGCAAAGACCTGATTACATTAAAGCTGTGGTAAAGAAAGCAGAACTTCTTAGTAAGTTTCTTTTTGTTTTGTTTCTGTTTTTTTTTTCCCCTCCCATTGTGACTTATTTTAAACATACTGTTTTACATGGAAGAGTGTTCCGCAGCCTCGCCGGTGTGAAGAATATAACAGTGGTTTTAAATCCCCAGGCCGTGTCAGTTTTATCCCAAAGGAAAAATCATGGGAGTTCATTTCAGTAGCACCGAAAATGATCACAAATCAAATGTTCTGACTTCAAAGTACATGCAGCTGTGAGTGTAACAGTTACTGCTACAAAAAGCCATTGTTTAGAGTGAAATCGTGCACAAAGTTTATCACTACTAATCCCCCCGTGCTGAGACTTCCAAAGGAAGAAATAGTCTTGCGTTGTGATGGCTCTTTGTGTACGCTCGTGACTTGTTATAGGTTTATCCAAGCTATGAATTTAAACTGTAGTTTTGCATGTAAACAGGTAGAGAACAAAAGTACGAAGATGGAATCGCTTTGCTGAGGAATGCTCTGGCTAATCAGAGTGACTGTGTTCTGCACCGCATACTGGGAGACTTCCTTGTAGCTGTCAATGAGTATCAGGAAGCGATGGACCAGTACAGCATTGCCCTGAGGTAAAGCACAGGCTCAGATTGCAGTGTATTTGTAAGAACCAGTGATTAACTAAAGAAGAACTTGAGCCACTAATTGATTAGGATGTGTATCAGAGGTAGCTTTACGTTACTCTTCCTTAAACCAAACGCAAACGTACAAATGATGTCCTGTTAATGAATTAGTTGGTCCTAAATAAGCTTTTGTAGTGAGAAGTACAAAATTTAGAGACTGCCCTAATGCTAAGCACGCCCTAGACGTGCAGTTCCTTGATTAATGAAAGGATTATGGCATGGATTTATTTATAGTTATTAATGATTATATAGTCTGGCACCTTACGATCCATTCCTTTGGAAGGTGCTATGTGAGAATGAGCTATTAAGTAAATTTAAGTAGCGTGTTTCAAATTAACATAACCTCAAATGTTATTTTAGGGTGTTACTATGTTAAGTGTTACCAGCTTTTGATTACAACAAGTTAAATTTACCTTAAATCTAGCACGTTACGTCCACTGTAAACTTAAAAGGCTTAAATGGATCAGCTGGTTTTTTTTTCCTTTCATATAATATATTTGGCCATTTAATTTTTTACTGCTTTCATGTTACTTTATAATTAGCATTGTCTGGAACTTAAGTTTTCTGGAAGAGTGTGATGTTTAGATAAGCTCATTCTTGAGGATCAAAAGTGGTTTATATAGAGATTTACTGCTCGGTGTTGTAGTCAGCCTGAGGTGAAGTTGCATCATCTGCTGAACTGAACTTCTTGATGATGTGAAGTGGGAAATGCAGACAGCAAGGCGAGGGTTTGTTTTGGTTTGTCTTGTTAACAATAACGTCACAAATGAAAAGAAAATTAAGTATTAGGACAACGCTTTCTATTCCTTACTTTCCACAGCTTGGATCCAAACGATCAGAAGTCACTAGAAGGGATGCAGAAAATGGAAAAAGAGGAAAGCCCAACAGATGCAACCCAGGAAGAAGATGTGGATGATATGGAGGGAAGCGGAGAAGAGGGAGACTTGGAAGGCAGCGACAGTGAGGCAGCTCAGTGGGCAGATCAAGAGCAGTGGTTTGGGATGCAGTAACACCCCTCACCCTGCAGCCTTTCTTTGAAGAACATAAACTATGATTTTTGCAGTAGCAAAGGACTTTTTTTTTTTTCTTTTTTTTTTTTTTTTTTTTATAGACTTGAAACCATGTAATCGTTCTATGCATCTCAATGCCATGAAGATTCTTGATGCTTCTTATTTATTGTTTAAGGGACTAAGTGTACTGGAGGTTATTTGCAACTTTGATTTCAAAGAATTCCAGCTAAAACTGAAAGCACTAGAATCTGAAATGTGTAATGAGCCTGCTTATGATGAAAACAATGTCTGAATTCTCTCTAGGGCCAAGTGTGTGTGATCGAGCTGTAAATACAATGGTTTGTACTCCTTTGGGGAAGGGTCTTCCTCTCGTTTGTCTGCTGCCGTTTGGGCTCACACTTCTGTTAAATCTGGGGAAGGGGGTGTTGCTTAGGTGCAGAGAAAAGCAGCACTTTTCTCCTGCTGTGTTTCTTGAATCAATTTGTCTTTTTCTAAGCCGTGTTCGTTGAATGAATCTGTCTTTTTCTAAGGCATTACATGTGCTGTAAAGGAGAAGTTTGGTACCCCAGGCAGCTTTGACTTCCAGGACACTTTTGTAGCTGACCGATTTCTCTGTGTACGGAATCGAGCCAGTGTTGGAGAATTACAGTCACTTCCTCAATCCTTACTAAACCCTGTAATCACTTAAAAGTCTCTGCACCAACATTTATTTTTAAACTCGGTTGAGTTCTATTTCCGTAAGTTACTAAAAGGTTTTAACAGCGGTGACTCAAAGCACTTCTCATTCACAGCACTGACATTTCAAACGGTATAAAAAGGATTCATCCCTCTGCATTTGCCTTGCTCTAGAAATGCTACATATGCAAATAGTCATAGCGGCTTGGTTTTGCCATGTTTACATCATGGTTTTGTCAGGGAGTATCTGAAGTCCTCTCTTTTTTTCCCCCTCGCCTTTTGAAGCGTAGTTGGGTTGCCTCACCTAGAAATCCTCACCCACAAATCCTCACCCTCAGCATTTCAAGGGCGAGCTGCTTTGTGTAATCGAGAAACTGCTTCAGTTCTGTGGGCTTGATGTGTGGGAGGAGGAATTACTTCTTGCTCTTATTTTTCTTACGGTTCTGGTTTCTTTACTAAAACAGGCGTTTTTATCTTTATATTGGCAATTGGATTCTTTTGGAATTGGTTCCCATTACCACAGGTATGCTGGAGCACATGGACTTCTTGTACCAAGCTAAAAGGTAGTTTTGAGGCCGCGGAGGAAAAATGTCTCTCTGATGCAAATACATGACATGGAAAAACAAGCTTCTCCCTAGTTGTGTAATGCAGATATGGGTAAAATATCTGTTCCTCTGCCATGGGTGTTAATATCAATTAGAAAAACACACAAAAGAAAGAATAGGCAAATTACTTCTATTATCATCTCATTTTGGAAATATTTGGGGTATGTTGCATGTTATAATGGAGGAGTCTTATAGTTTATTCATCTTAAAAGAAAAAAACAGCTGGGTATCTGTCCTCTCTGGAATTTTGTGGGATTTAGACTTTCCCAAACACCAAATTGACTTACTGTTAGTTGAAGGCTGTCCGGCAAGAGCAGCAGAGCGTGTGCTGCTGTCTGGGTGATGGAAGTGGCAGAAACAGTAACTGCTGTTGCATTAAACACACCAAACATCCAGTTAGAGCAAGAGTTCTCTGAACTGCCTTCTGGGCTGTGAGGGTCTTCATCCTGTTCTTCTGTGAAGAATCTGTTTATGCTGTTGCTGCATGTTGCAGTGGGATTTCAGCTCATGGCACATCGTCCGTAACAGAAAGAAATACACAAGTACAAACCAATTCAAAGCGTCTCCTTTTCTTTTTAAAAGAAAAAAACAACCTACTTTGTTTTCTCCTCACAGTGGAGCATTCCTCAGATGGTGTTCTGCATCTGAATGTTGGGGTGCTGCATTAGCTCTCTGGTTGTATTCCAGGCCTCCGTTGTGGATGAAGAGAGGAGATTCTGCTGTTGCTGCACTAAGGAAAGGACACGTTTAATCACGATGAGCGAGGTGGACGAGGTATGTGATGTGTGTTCTACAAGCTGCTCAGCCATTTTATTCTAATGAGTCCCTTAAGCAGGTCATTAATCCCAGATGGAAACCACTGGCCTTACACGTTTCTCTGAGACCTTTACACAGGACAGGAGTTTTACTAAACATGCAGTTTTACTGAAACCACTTCATTTTGTCGATAATCTGATAATTTCTCCTTTTAGAACAGATGGGAAACTGAAACCACTTCAAGATGAGTGTGCTGTAAAGAAAACACTGGCGTGTGTGGCTTTAGCAAACAAGTCCAGGTACACCTGAGAACCTTCAGATAGCTGTGAAAATAAGAGTTGTATCCTCACTGCTTTGGTTTTTTTTGAGAACTTGGCTTCTTTTCTAAGTGAAAAGTTCAGAGAGATCCTGCAAATAATAACTCTGTAAGTACCTGATGTATTGGGGTTATATAGCTTGTGTGTAGCCTTTGCTACCAGTTGTACAGTGGGTAAGGAACTTTAAGATGCCGCACGTGTCGAGCACGTTTGAGATTATATAGATGGATATATTTAGCACGAGCTTCAGAATTCTAGAGGGATTCTTGCCTATTAATGAGCCTTCATTAGCGCTCTAATTTTAGAATGTGGTCTCTGGTTCTGCAGAGATCTTACACTCCCAAATTCAGTTACTGGTATTCTAGTTCAGGGAATTAAAACAATTAGCCCGTAATAAGCAGCTGACCTCATTCTGTCCCTTCGTCATGTGCTGTGCTCCCAAGATGAAAAGATCATAACGCCAAAAACTGAAGTTCAGACGATGTCAAATCTGTGATGTAAGCTCCCCAAAGTGAAGCAATTCGTAGGTGAGGCGAGGAAAGCTGTTGCCATCCTGTTGTATGGTGTGGCACTGGCATAGCCGGGGTTGGGTGAGGATGGAGAGCCTCTGTTTGCTTGAGATCCTTGGATTTAAATCACAGATGTCATGATAAGTTTTTATTCTTTCCTACTTTGCCATAAGAAAGACACAGGAGTGATGCAAAGGGACAGAATTCCTTCAGACCTTACATGGACTTGGGTAAGGGCTAGAAGAGTTCATTTACATGATGTGGCCAAGAATTACCTAAATAATGCATGGTCTGCAGCAGACAATTTGCTCGTGATTGACTCTGTAATGTGCTGATAGCACCTGAAATCCTGCAGGATTTCTGCTTCTGATTTCCACATTTTGGGAACGTGAGAATTGTGAAGCAGAGATAACGGAAGGAGCTGAGGGCTGCTGGCCAGAGTAAATGTTTTCTGTCTAACCAAGGTGCTTTTTCCTTTTCTGTTAACTGCTGATTATAGAAATATTTTTGATTAATTAGGACTTTTTTTTTTTTTTTTCCAGTAACTGTCTTCCTCATTAGGCCTGTGTTTGTGTGATGATTCTGCCCTCGTTGCTTTTCAGGAGCTCAGTGATGTGGAAATGGACCCATCCAGGGCAGAATCAGAATACCACTTTTTTTTTTTTTTGTAGTACCCAGCAGAACCCAAGTACATTGCAGCTGATTTTGCTGTAGTTTTCTTCATCAAAGGGATCCATTGTGGCCCTGAAGAATGATTCCCCCAACACATTACATTCCTGTACTGCCAGGGTGCCAGTTGGAAAAGTAATCCTATGAAATGATGTCTGAACCCACCTCTAAAATATCCTCCCACCCTTCTTTTCCTTTTTAACTCTGCAAATCTTTTTGCTTTTTTTTTTTTTTTTTTTTTTTCCTACTAGATTTTTAAATCCTTTACCTGTTCACTTCTTAGTCTTGCAAAAGGTTGGTTGGTTGAAGCATGTCGAGGGGGAGAGGGCAGGAACTGTAAAGCTGTTGTTGAATTGCTGGAACCCTGGCCAAAGGCCTGGGTGATAATTAATGTTTTTGTGTCAGTCCAGTAACCAGATCTCGGGGGGGGGGAAGGGTAATGGGCTGGCCTGGGCAGGGGGAGAACTGCTGCAATTCCTGCTGCCTTTCTAGGCCCCACAGCCTGGTTACAATGCCATTTGGATGGCAGCCAGGAGGAGGCAGGGAGATGCCTAGAGCTGGCTAGTGGAGTGAAAAGGAAAAAAAAAAAACCAAACAATAGTTACTCTAAAACACAGCTGAGGGAAGAGTGTTACGTGGAGGTTCCCCACGTGAATGTTTCAATTGATGTATTAAGTAAAGCCCTTTGGCTGGTCCACGGCTGTTGATGTCAACAAGAAAATAGAAAGAATAATTACGTTTTCACTTGCTGTCTTCAGCCTTGGGCTTACTTTGCAAACCTTAATGGTTGTGTAATGCTGGGTATGGAATGTGCAGGGGAAGCCTCCGCTGCGGTGGGTCACCGACGGATGTTTACGCTGCAAAAACCTCCCTTTCAAATAAGCTTCCCCAGAGAGGCCAAGGACTTGGTGAGTTTGGAGATCAGATTGCTTTTCCTCCTTTATCATCCTGTCCAAACACCGGCACAGCGATGGTTTGGGGGATCTAACGAGAGCACTGCGGTTCCTGACTTCGGAATTTTTAAAAGGGACTGAAATTTTCTCTGGCTCATCTTTCTCAGTTCCATTTCTTGAAGGACAGCAGCTGCCATCTGCTGAGCTGCCTGCCCTGCGGCGTGTCCTGCCGTGCTGGGGTTGACCAGAGAGGCAGGGAACGCTAACCTTGCCCTGAACGCTTGCCTGGGGATACTTGAGCTATCTTACTTTTCATCTGTGTGTTCCAGAGCCTTGCCTAGAGAACAAAAGGGAGAAAACGTGCCACGTCCTGAGACTCGGACGTGATAAACATTTCTTAACTGTTTACAAAGAACAAAAAGTCCAGTTACATCCCAGTGGCTGGATGGGCAGGCTCAGCTCGGCACACTCTGCTCAGCTAATGAGGGGCTCAGTGGTTTGGATCATCTCCCAGTTGGGCTTCCTGCGCTGGGGGGGGGAGGGGTTAATGGTTGGCAGAAGTAGAGCTACTTACCTTGGCACTTGATCCAAGTAGTTGGGTTGATCTGGCAGCACAAAAGGGCCTGTTCCTGTGCTGGAGAGGTGGTGCCTTGCCCTAGGCTTCGGTATAAAGGCTGTTAAGATGACTTTCCCTCTACTATTTGTCTTAAAATTCCCTGAATTTTTGTTGTTCCTGCTTTTTTCAGTGTATAATACATTGTGTTATTCCTTGACGTGCAGTGTGGTTTGATGAGTTGAAGCTGGTAACTTGGCTTCATCCTCTTGGAATACTAAATAAGTTTTCCAGGAAATTCAAGCGTGGTGACATCAGCAGAGCAAGAACAGCAATCTGTGGATACACATCTTCCTCAGACTGGTCTGTGTAAGCTGCTGTCCTTATGGCTCCTGAGATAAATGTTTATCTGTCGGGAAGCCAGCAAAAGCTGCAATCTGTGACCGAGGAGCTTTTTTTGCCTTGTAGAACTTGGCGGGATCCTGTGTAACCAGTGATGGAGTGGGATGGTGGAGTTACCCCAGTCCCTGGTTTTCCTGCCGAGGCCCATAGTGAAAGTGTAGATGGGGGAGATGTTCACGTGGATCGAATTGTCTCCGTGGATCTGGTAGTTCCACGTGGCCTGGAATGCAGGTAGCAGATCGACTAACGCAGGGCAAGTTTGGCAGTACTCTGAAAAAACCCAGTAATTCTTCTCTTAGCCCACGTTCTGGCCTGGGTTGCTACTGGTTTCTTGTTGCTGGCTGTTACAAGAGGAGGAACAGGGTCTGGAGATGGACTTTACCCTGTCCTCCACTCGCCAGGACAGTTTTCAATACGTAGGAGAGGAGGTGGAGGCTCCAGCTAACCTTTCGGTGTCTGTTCTGGGGGGGTCATGTCACACTGAACCTCAGCCAGTTCTATAAGGCTGGAGGACTCGCTCAAGTGTTTGCTCCCCTGACAGAAATATTGGGCTCTGAGAAGTTTTAAGGACCTTCCACCCAATAATGCTGGAAATATTTGCGTTTCTGTGAAAGGAATTTAACTCTTCCTGTGCTGTGCTTTGATTTCTGCTGTTTCTATTGCCCAAAAAGGGTTACTGGGATACAGACTGGTTCCATCTCCTTTTGTGCTATGATTTACCATCCATGCTCTAAATTCAGGGGCTTTAGATGGTGGAAGGAAGAACATCCACAATCTGACCTTAAATAGGTGTAGAGACATTTGCAGCTTACTGCAGAGATTCCTTGGGAAGGACACCAAGCTGCTGGCTGTGCAGCCATGGCACGAAGGGAAGCACGAAGGCTCGGCTCAGCCACTCCTCTCCCCTGCCTAGAGAGGGAGGGAAAGCCTCCAACCTGCTCCCGCTCCAGTCTAGTCCCAGTGCCAAACCCAGTGGGGATTGCCTTTCCACTGGGCTGTTAGCGATGGGGGGGGAAAAGGGGAACCAAGCATCTCAGCGGGACGGTGCCAGCGGGGCTTTCGCCGCGATGGAAGCGTCTTGGTGAAGACTTCAAAGAGCAAGGCCTGCCGTGCAGCTGCTGAGGGGAGCTCTTAATCCCATTAGGCTTTAAGATCAGGGCGTCAGCAGTTCCATTCTGTGTAAGGTTGGATGTTGTCGGTCTTTCAAAGTACATCTGTTGGATGAAAGCCCTTCTGCTTTAGATAGAGATTTCCCTAATGAGCACGTGGAACCCGATTGAAGTGCAGGGAAGAGCTAAATGCTGAGCTGGTCCTACCACTGCAGCTCTGAAAAGATGCAGAAAAGCAGCTTCAGGAGTTAGAGCAATTTCCAAGAAGCACAGAGAAGTATCTTGGGAAGTCTCTGTTGCTCCAGGGTCTGCATCAGCTTGAGGAAGAAATTCAGGACTTCGGTTTTAGGTGCTTGAATTTGACTTCAACACCTTTATTCGCTCTGCCCTGGGCAGCCCCCAGCAGCAGGAGCCTTCCTCTGGGTTTCATTACCCGTGCCAGTGTGGATCCGTGCGGCACGCGCTCGTGCTCCGGGCTCCTTTTGGCACGTCGCGTGCAGCTTTTCCCAGCTCTGTCCTGGGAGCTGTTTGCCGTGCTGCTGGGATGCGGGTAGAAACGTCAGCGGTGCTGCTCGGGGAGGGTCTGGGAGGTAGGGAACTTGTTAAAGCAGGTTCTGAGTGGTTTTGGAAACTTGGCCTCGGTTTCTGAGAGGCCGCCTGTGGTTTGTGTGCCTCGTCTGAGGGAGCGGAGGCTGAGTCGATGCTACAGCGAGTTCCTTCTGGGTTTATGTCTTTGATCTGTGAGAGGTTTGGGAGCTGTGAGCAGGAGCAGGGTGGGGTGTGGGAAGCAGCCCCTCCTGAGTCCATACTCTGGCTGAGGCTGAAATTGCCAGCACCTTGACGGCCGGGTTGTGAGCGCACGTGGGTGGCTGTGGCTTGGTTCCTGGTGCCATCAGTTCACTGAAGGTGTAAAGCCCCTGGGTGGGACGTCCTGAGAAGCTGACAGTGCCCACAACCCAGAGGCTTGACAAAGCCCACAGACAGCGAGGTCGTTCTCCCAGGAAGGGAGAGGACACCCATTTGAGGAGTTCAGGGGCAGCGGGAGCTTTCTCGCCCGTGCTTTGCAAGCTGCAGGTCAATCTCATCCCTAAACTGAAGGCTCGTGGGCCCGTTCGAAGGGCAGCAACAAGAGGAACTTACTTTTGAGTCAGGGCTCCTGTCTGGGGTGTCCCTCCTCGCTGCGTGTGGGGTGGCAGGGGTGCAAAGGCCGGGTGTTCTGCAAGCGCGACGCGCGGAGCTGCGCGACGGGGTTACAAAAGCCTGAGCTGGTTGCAGCTGGGTTGCTGCGAGGTGCTGATGGTATCTCCCCCGGCAGCCAGGGGCTGTTCCTTGCCTGCCACGGTAGGAAAAAGTGACTCCGCCACCTGCAGAAATAGCAGGGGGGGTTGTAGCAGTCTGAGCTGACTGGGGTCGGGGAGTATGTTGTTGTTTTTTAACTTTATTTTGGTTAATTACAGCATCCTCCCTGCTTCAGAGAGAGGCTGAATGGGACGCACCAAGCCGGTTTGGGAGGCTGACGACCGTTGAGAGGTGCCAGGTCTGCAGGGACACAGACAATCCCTTGGGGCTGAGCAACGTGGGGAGGGAAGCTCACACCATGTGTGCTGAAAGCTCCTTGCCTCTCGGCTGCTTTCCTTGGGCTCCTGAACATACCTGTGTAAAATTGGCCTAAAAGTCCTTTCCTTTGCTGTGCCAGAAGAGCCAGACTGGTACGTTCCACCTCTTCTCTTCATGGTGGTGATGTCATCTAAATCCTGAGTCTGGCTTATGTGCAGGTTGGCACTGCCCCAAAAGACTAATTCAGAGGGAAGCATTTGGATGCTCCCATCAGGCTACACATTCACACTGGGGAAGGGAATAACCCCTCCAGACTCCATTATAAGGGGCTAACCCCTCTAGATTCCATTATAAGGGGATAAGCCTTAACAATTCCATGCCCACCAGCTCTTTTTATTAAACAAAGGGCAGGGACTTGACCCGGATTAGGCAAACAGCCTGAGCCTGCTCATTTGATGTCCAAAGGCTTCTCTGCACGTCCCCAGGGTGAAGCTGCTGGGATGAAATATTTCAGAAGCCTTCCTCAGGTGCTTGGAGCTCTGCAGGCTGCGCTGAGGCTGGATCCCTGGTCTTTCTGCCCCACTCCCGGGGTTTTTCCTGTGGCTTTTTCCTAGCTGAGGCTGCAAAGAAAATTTCCCATTTCCTCCCCCAGAGGCTTTTCTCATTTCTCACTCCCCCCCAGGATGTGGGTTCTGGTTGCACACAAATTCACCTCGATGTCAAAATCGGGCTGTTTTCTGCCCGCTGTGTTTAGAGTTTGGTGTAATACATCTCTAATGGCCAAGAGCTTGAGCTGTGGGGAGCTGTTTCCTTGCACTGTGGCTGTCAGTGGCTCATCCCCTTTAGAGCCAGGGGTTTGCAGCGAGAGGAGGGGGGGGGAAGATGAAGCTGTTTATCTCAGCATCTCTTGCCATGTTCTCTTGCACTCGAGTACCTAGCAACCCCCCGAGCATCACGTTTTCTTCGCGTGGCCGTACTCCAAAGCGTCCCTTGCAGTTCATTTGGCCGACTCGTTGCCCAGTTAAGCTTGCAGATCATAATTTAAAGAAATAGTTTAAAATAAGTAATGAGCTGGGGCCGTTTGCTCACCAGCGAGGCGCTGGCTGAACGCGGAGAGGCCGAAACCATCTGCGGAATGTAACTCGCTGTGACAGCAGCGCAGGCTGGGAGGGAGAGCTGAATAATGACTTCACAGCGTCACTGACCTTTACATTTGGTGCCAGGGCCGGTGAGGAGAACTTCTGCCAGTTGAAAAAAGGGGCAGCAAATCAGCCGGGCAGCAGGAGGAACTTTCAGCAGGATGTGTTGATACAACACGTGAGGGTGTAGCTCTGAGAAACTGGACTTCAGCCACCTTCTGCTGAGAAGTCAGCCTTGTGGGTTTGAACTCCTGTCCTAACGAAAGCAAGGCTGGATGTTAGATGAGGGATGAGGTGCTAATGGGGCACTTTCTTCTACTGTGTTCTGGATAAATGACTTTAATCATTTAGCTCAGGTGCCTGAAACGCTTTTGGCTGTATTGTCCACAGTGAACCCTCGGGGCAGGGTTGCTGGTGACAGGGCTGGTGGTGTGTGCTGAAGACGGGCTATAAATAAGCCGTGGGGAAGAGCTGCAGTTGTAGATAACAGCTGAGTGCTGAACTCGGTCCTGACAGCCTCAGCCCAGAGGTTAGGCGCAGAGCTCAGCCTGCTTCCAACAACACTACCATAGTAGGAAGCAGCCACGAGCAGTTCAGCCCCACGTATTAATGCATCTTCCACCATCTTCTAGTCCAGCTAACACTGGAATTCAACCCCAGTATTTTTAAACCTCACGCTGTTGTCTGTGAAGGGTCTCGGACACATCACCTCGGTGGGATAAGGCTGTGCTGCTAGCACAGGCTGGAGGTGAAGAGGCATTACCTTTACTCTAAAAGCCATAACCATGCAGTTTATGGGCTTTGGAGCAGAGCACTCCAGGACACTTGGAAAATCCTGCTTTGACCCTGGGAATGCTTCAGCTTAAGGCAGGAGCCTGCGCTGTGAGCTCGCAGAACAGCCCCTGGGCTGGGGAGCGGAACGAGCCTGGGCTCCGTGGGGTACCAGGCACAAACAGTTCATCTTCAGGGGGAAGAGAGGGGCAACTACTTCAGAGCAGGGCAAATTAGGAAAAGGATAAAAATAACAATAATAATTTAAAAAAAATGTAGTTGGGAAAGAAATGTTTATTTTTCTCAGAAGGGATTTTACAAACAATGGAGCATTTTAAAAAAATTGAGTGATCAAAGTACTTGACAGTGTCCCTTAAACACACACACAAGCCCCCTGGAGAGAGGAAATCACACCAGCGAGGAGGTCAATACTGCCGGAGGAGCAGCTGGCATCTGCATAGTTCTAGGAGGAAAAGACTGCAATGGTGTTGGTGCTAAGAAGTGGCATCCTGGCATTACTATAAGAGCGCGCCGAAGTAGGCGACGCGTGTACCTGCAGAAAACAAAGTGCATCAAATAACACGCCGGGTATGTATTGTAGAATAAATTTATTTTACCTGATACAAATGAAAACTAGGGTGTGATGCTCCTTACTGTCAGCATGTAAATAGACACTCCATCTTATTTACAACTGGCAAAGGTCGCACATGCAGTCGTGGTATCTGGCTGAGTCGGTTGTTGCTGCTTTTTGTTTTTCCTTAGCTAAATGCATCACGATGTTTTTGTATTGCACCAACATCTGTCTTACTGCCTTAAGATTTAAATTAAGTTACATTACAGTGCAAAAGAATTTGATTTGCACACATGATAAAAAAAACCAAACCAAAACCAAACCCCAAAACCAAACCAACCCCAAGGGTATGAACTGGAGGCTTACGGTTTAACATTCATCTGTAACCTTGTCAATGGATCTTTATAAATAGGAGAGCATTGTACATAAGCTGTTACCAAGGAGTATGTTTGGATGGTACAATAGAGAAAGATTTGTCTACAACCGAAGGCATGCATTAGTTTTGAGATTGTACATTGTAGAAACTGACATTTTACATACAGAAATATGAAAAATTGGCCGACGGCTCCGCGCTTCTTGTTCAAGGATAAACAAAACTCTTCTCCAATGCAGCCCAGAAAGCAAACTTCCCTGGAGAGAGCCGCGCACTCGGTAAGCGATATTGCACCTTTGTACATCTGTGTAATGAAGTCCTAATGGTACCACACGTTTCTTCCACAGAGAACACCATGAGTTTTGTTTTAGGGAAAGCAAAGAATCTTTACACATGATACATGCAGAAGTTTTGGGAGATGTGTTGCTAAAAACACATGCACGCAACAAAACAACCTTACATTTCTGCAAAATTGTTTAGGAAGCGATTACTCCAGTATTGCTGAAAAGGAAAGAAAGAAAAGGCATCAGTTAATGAAAGGATGAATGCTCAGTATCATTATACAAGCAAGACTAAGATCAACAGTGACAGAAGAAAAGAATGTTAAAAGTTTGGTAACTGGCTGCTCTGTCCTTGAAGGGACACTCTCAGGTTACTTTGTTCTCAAAGCCTAGAACCCTGGGGGTTATGGCTCAGCTCTTCCGCAGGCAGCAGAGCTCCCTTTATCACCAGCAAACCAGCATTTCCTCCAGAAGACTGTGGTCAAAGAGAATGGAGACAGTCCAGACAGCTTTTGCCTTCCTCTGCCTGACTAGAGGCAACAGACCAGTCTCACTCGGTTGTAGTTTTTAAGTTCCTTTTTTTAAAGAACTTTACTGGTGTTTTTTTTCTAAAGGCATTAGATTAAAAGTTTGGCTCCAAAGTGACCTAACAATGTCCCTTTTCCAAGTTACACAGCTTATTCCGGGAAGCAGTAGGAAAGCTTTGCAGAAGTCGTTAATCTACACGATCGAGGTGTAGGCAAAGGGCAGAGTACAAACGTAGTAAAGCTACGGCTGCACTTTCACCCCTAAGATACCGCCTACGGTCAGCCTCGGGCCTCGGGCAAGACCAGTGGACTCTGAGGCCCTAGAGCTCGACGGTGGCCCTTCAAAACACTGCTTCAACACTACAAAATTTAGGCTCTCCTGCTAAGATTTGAAAATGCTTATTAATGTAATTAAGGATGTAATTAGCAGAGATTAGGGAAACGGTTAATGGTTAGAAGTGCAAAAAAAGTAAACGAGACAGGTGCAAGAGACAGACAACTTTGTATCGGTTTTACCTCCCTTCAGCTCAGCAAATTCAACCCTCTTTGAGCTGCTGCCCACGTGTATATATATACTGTGTGCATCGGCTGTGTTCTTGGACCAGTGACAGGCAACTGCTGTACTGCATTTTATCATCAGATTAAAAACTCATTTTCTTCCCGTTAGCCTGCTCCAAAACAGCCTCCCTACAAACATAAGCCTCATAGCATTTTGACAGACCGGTATTTTTTTTTTTCCTGCAGCCTCTCTCATACTTATTTATTTGCAGTAATACTTTGGGGAAACCAAGTATGAACTATTTTTATTGCTAGGATGCCAGCAAAAAGCTCGTCGTGTAGCTCACAAACAGCGCATTGACTCGCTCGCGTTTGAAAGCGGAGAGGGCCCGAGGCACTGCGAAGATAAAAGCCCCTGTCTAAATATTTGACGTACAACTGCAGCTGCCTGACCCTTTTCTTTGCTCTGATCTGGGCCAGGCTCAGAACACCGAATTCACGAGGCTGACACGGAACCCCGCTGGCTTCCCAGGACAAACAGATGTCCCTTCCTGGTGTTACGTCAATCCCGTGATTGATACTGGTCTCACAAACCTCTCCCACTAGAAAGAAGTAAGTAGCGATACACGAGGACACTAAGGAATCCAGAAAACAGCAGATGTGGAAAAAAAAACCTCTGTGAGATGAGAGCAAAGGGAAACAAAAAGTATAGAGTTACTTTCTAAAACCAGAACGGGAGATAAAGCCTGGGGAGCTTTTGAGTTTTCTGCTTCAGTAAGTGCTTCTGTTTATACATTCACAGAGCTGATGCCATAAAACAGGAGGTACCTATTTCTATCCCCAGATGACCCTAGGGCAGCGAGGAGGCTGGAGATGAAATGCAAAGGTAATCAAAGAAATTAAACAAGAGTTTCGACTTGGGAGATGTTGGCAAGTCTATTCTAAACTGACAAGTCCTCTCTTCTTGGCTTCCACAGATAAAAGGTGAAAGAACTGCAGGATCTAAGCCCTTAAGGAGAGTCATTTCAGCTCTCGGGTTTCCTCGCGGTGCTTTACCAACCCCGCACTGCATTTCTGTAGGTTCTGTACCTCAAAAGCCACCTTACACTGTTTTAAAACCAGAAGCACACTTGAGCCACCTCCCACAGCCTGCTCAACTGGGGAAGGGTGAAGACCAGCTCCAAGATCACAAAAGCTCCCAGCAGAGCAATTTCAGGGCAGGGTGCTTCACTGCCTGGGAAGGAAGCTCATGGGAAGTGTTTAACATTTGGCCAGTCCTGACCACACAAGGCAGGTATTGACCACGTCACGGGAAACAGAAGCACTGAAAGCACAGCAACAGCTGCCACTGAACCAGGGATCTTAGGAAATCCTGTCGTGCCATTTCTACAGGGAAATTTGGACAGCAAGACCGGGAGAAAGAAAAGAATAACCAGAGTAGCTGGAGATTACTTGGAGTCTTTAGGAGCACCTTACAAAACCTGTCTGGTCCTGTAACCTCAGGAGCCTGGAGGGATGACCACCACTCCATCCACCCACCAGTCCTCCAGCTTTCAAAGGCAAACTCCAAGGAACACAAGGCCCTAATGCAAGTGCCCGGAGACATCCGATGTGAATGAGCTCTCGGATGTCAGCATGGAAATCCATGACACAAGCAGCGAGATTCATCTTCAACACAGACAGAGATCCAACAAAGAAGTTGTTGAAGACTGAATTCTACTTATCAACAGTCCTTTTCCCCTTCAGCTTCTCAGAGCCAGGGGAAAAAAGGGGGTGCACAGCAAGATTGTTTGGCATAATAGACAAGAAGAGGACTGTACAAGAAGCAGAGTCATCGTTCATGGTGACAGACAGATAGGTGGCTTTGAAAAGCCCACCAACATGGTGCTCTGGAGGTTCACACAGAACCAGTGTTCAAAGATTCAGTGGTGTTCCTGCCCTGGAAAAAGGCTGTCTGTTATGTTGGGAGCACACAGAACTAACTTGCTAATATTTGTTTCTAACAAATACCGTACTTGTGTTGGGGTTTTTTTGATCTCAAGGATCCTAAATCACATGAGCTTTTAGTTTCTTGTTTCAAGAAGCAGGGACAAGTCTCCTATTGCTCATTTCTTATTGATACAGCAAAAGGCTGGCACTGGCCATTGGTTTTGGGGCATGAAAAAAACCTTAGTCTGGCAAAGACAAGTTCTTCACACTACAGAGGGCATTCAACAGGATTTAAATGCTTACAGTTCAACGACACACCTACTACGTCATCAGGTCCAGCTCCCCTGCCTGAGTCACTTCAGCATCAATTTAAACAAGTCTCTATAACCAGCAAGTATTCACAATGCAGTGGAATTGCAGAGAGGGTCTGTTTTGAAGTTAGCAGCTCTATTTGAAAGCTTGAAACCTAGAGCATTATCTCTGCTCGCTGGATTCCAGCTGGCACCAACAGAAGATAGCTTTTAACTCTCATTTTCCTCTAGGAGGAATCAGAAAGCTGTTTGAATTTGGCTAAAGCAGACAGAGCCAGCACAAGATAACACAGCACCTGCTACTCTCCAAAGACATAGCGACCTCAGGACAATTTTCAAAGGCTATCCTTGTCCTGTTGAGCTGAGACTGTTCTTCTGCCTTTTCACACGACCACTGTACGAAGGGTTTCCGCTCACTGCGAACAACAAGCTGTTTTTGCAAAGAGGAGCACCTGCACTTGGGGATACCAGAGACTAGGGAAGGGTGCTCAGCTCAGGGGGACATCCCCTATTTTCAGAGCAGGAAAAAGCTTTGGAGTAAACCAGCACCTGACCACAAGTACCAGAGTGTTTTGGACACTAAACATTCATGTGAACAGCTGTCACCGTCTTAAGTTACAGATTTGTCCAATTTTATCTCAAACTTAAGACCAAAAGCTGTAAGATCTTGGGGCACTGAGGCTCCTGGATGCTATAAAACCAGACCTTAAAATACACTAAACCAAAGGCAAGTGCTTTGCCTTTGGAATCAGTCATTTGAGCTTCAGACCACAAAACAAAGAGTCTAAAGTGGTGATAATAATGTAGCACAGCAGAGTTTGACAAAACACAGCATGGGAATGAAGGAAATTACTATTTATTCTTCAACATGTATACAGCATATGCTATTTTACAGCAAGTCACCACTGGCATGGTGAAATGGAAGAGAAATACTCACTTTAGTCGATGAAAGTTGGAAGGCATTGGAGAAAAACACCACAGTTAGGACTGTTAATGACTTACACGTTGTTGATACAGGACTGAATTTGAAAACATGCTTTAACATTTACCGTAATAATGAAGGTGGTTAGTGCCACATTAAAATAAAAATAGTTCTATACAATATGTTCAATTTGGTCATGTGCTATTTACAGATTTTACAAAAAACACACACGAGCTTGTTACTTCAAGTCAGGCTAACAACAGGCCAGCAGAGTAACTCCATGTATACAACTGATCATTAGTGCCCTAAGTGTAGGAAACCCAATTTTCTAGCTATGCAGTGCAAGTTATTTTTCCAGGTCTCATTACAAGTTTTTATCTTAAAGGGGGGGGAGAAAAAAAAAAGAAGAAAGAATCTGACACATGTAAATAAAGGTATTAAAACCCAACTTAAACCCTCTTTTGAATTAAAACAGATTGTGTTTGTTAAAAGAAAAAGGCTTGATTTCGATTTAAGTAGACAGAAGTAGCCCTCCCTATCCCTGCATGATGGGCAACACTGGCAAAATAAGGTCCGTTAACAATAAAATACATTAGACAAATAAATAATCTTTAAAAAATAAACCCAAACCAACAACCCTACGCGTGTTGAGAGTATGGAAGAACCCCAGCAGGCTGCACCTGGAATGGTATTTTCTGCACGAGCAAGATTAGGCATACCTCATACAGAAACTGGTGTAAACAAGGACAGTCAAGAACCAAGAGTGAGGGATCAGGAAGAGGGGAACTGGAGAAGAAGTCCTGGACTGAGGTAGCAGTACTCTCTACCCAGTGCAGAAAGTTCTGCTCACAAATAAAAACCTGACTTTATGACAAATTAAGTTTGGATGATCATGCAGAAGACAAACAGTTACATGCTTTTTTAGTTTTAGACGACACACATTCATTCCCTAAAATCTGCTGCCAATTTAGTTTGATAGTGTCCGCTGGCTCAAAGAAAAAAAAAAAAGAAAAATTTACTTTTTTTTTACATGATGAATAGACTATTGAACAGAACACTGTACATGCTTTTCATCTACAAAAAAATATTTGCATAAAATAGTGTTAGTTCTCTGTACATGTCAATGGACACTTTTAACTGTGTATAAAAGAGGAATATATTGCCCCCACTGAAGTCAGAAAAAGCAAAAAAAACCAAACCAACCAACGAAAAAAAAATAATCTAGATTATGAAACCTCCATCACCGGCAAATATGTTCATGTGAAAATTCAGCAGAAATAGACAGTTGCTCTAAACAATAATAAAAAAAAAATTTAAGTTAAACTTTTTCTTTGAATGTAAAACTTGTCACCATGTCAGTCAAGACCAGAACATATCGCTAAAGTTAGTGTCTGTGCTGTAAAGCCAGATAACCAAGGGCATAGTAATGAACACAAACGGCCAGGAAACTCCTTCGGTGCATGCTGACAAAGAACAGGGTTTGGTGGCAGGCCGCACACTATCTTTACCAGGTTCCAGGTAGTTACGGGCCACGTATTTAAGTGTTTCATCCAAGAGAATGACAGGTAGTGAGATTTTCAATACCATCAGCCATTGCGTCACGTTCAAAGGCGTGATCTGGAAGATAATCTGAAAGGAAAAAAAAAACCACCAACCAAGTGTTACATCTTTTCTCTTCCTCCATCCCTCGGCCTTAAGCTCCAAACAAAAAGGTTTTTGCTCTGTCTCTGCGAGTTGAGGGATGAGTAAAATACGTGCACTTACTGGCAGGGGTTCCACATAAAGGATAAGGAAGTGGAGTGACATGGACAAGCAAATAGCGCCCACCAGCCAGATGTTTTCCCACGGGGGCATCCTCATCAGGGACTGATTTTCTGACAGACTGCAACAGAAACACGGTAGGTACATCTACATCAGACAGCAATATGGAAACGCACCAGCAAACTAGCTGGGAAGAAAAGCAGCATGGCAGAATCCTCCCCAGTCCGTTGTATGCCTGGGTACTGACTGCACCTGCTTCTCGAGCTCTGGATCTACAGAGGGTCAAGTACTTGCACCTTCCCTAATGCTTGTTCTTTAATTCCACTCTGCAGATTCCATCTCCATTTAGGCTACAAGAGGCCAAGGATCCAGAACATCAGATGTAGAGCAACATCTTCCTATGTAGGGCTACCTCAGTACACTTTAAATATAAGTTTATTTGTTTTTAAATTAACTGACCTCTAAGCTATTTGAAGAAAAATATCCTTGACATTGTGCTATTTAGTGGTTTCCATTTATAAGCTAATATTAATTGGCTAAACCCACACTCCCTTAGGGCACGAAAAACTATTTTCCATATCTTCAGCATTCTTATTTTAGTTCTCCTTGATATCACTTTATACCAACGTACGAGGGATAATCTGATTGATTAAGCTTAGATTAGAAGTAATGGAAAATATTTCAGTTGCTCGTGCTTCGTACAATACCAGAGTGAATTGGCAGACTTAAAAATACACCTTATGACAAGAGATCTCAAATGTTATCCAAGAGAGTCATTTTGTTTGCACTACCAGGATTCAGAAAGGAAATATGACTCATTCTTCATTAGCTGAGCTGTCCCTCCACTAAGACTTAAATGGCACAAAAAGCAGGATCTGGGGTAAGCGACGCAGAAGCTTCGGCTTCCCCTTCGGAGGTACGAACCTGTTGAGAGCATTGCACATCTCTATGGTGACCAGTACAGACAGGGCCATTGTCATCGGGTACGGAGACTCAAAAACCACACAGTCGATACCAGAGAAGTCTGGATTGTCCTCTTTGCACTGCAGAAAATGGCTCTGGAACAGAACGAGGTGAACTCACTTCCAAGCTTAACTTTCAAAGCGTAAAATAGGCAACTGGGAAATAAGCAACGAGTAT
Source organism: Actenoides lindsayi (assembly GCA_025331215.1). Lineage (NCBI taxonomy): Eukaryota > Metazoa > Chordata > Aves > Coraciiformes > Alcedinidae > Actenoides > Actenoides lindsayi. Next base: position 37,038 of record WTSP01021585.1, on the reverse strand, counting down.
TATGAAAACAAAACCTTCTAATAGGACTTCTATAAGCACTGGGTTTAGACTTTGGCCAGTTCTAGAAAAATCTCTGTTAGGCTTTTACTTACATGACAATTAGTCCATCAAATTGTTCAGGAGCTCAGGTATCCCACCTTTTGAGCTTTAGTACTAAGATTAATTATGATCAAGTCTTACAATAACGAGCCTGAAAACATCTCATTATATAAATTTCTGTAACCTACCATATTTCTACAATCATTTAAAGTACCAGTGATGAAAGCAGCATGTACCTCCCCCTCTTCCCCCTCCAAAAGGTAATAAACTGAGCAAATACCAGCTGGTAAAAGGTAACTCTTGGACCACCATCAGCAGCAATAAACCACCAAGCAGCAGCACCCACTGTGGCAGCGCCAACGTAACCTTAAAGAGAACAAAGTGCTTTTTTCAGTGCTGTGAGCTGTCCACAATTTGCCACAGTTCAACTTCTACCTCAGGACCTCCAGTACAGTAAAAAAACCAACAACAACAAAAAAACCCATCTATTATTCATCTGTCTCCTATGGAAGAATTCTGCTCCATCAGTTGTAACTTAACCATTAAAATTTTTACTGGTGGGTAGGTTCTAATAATCTGCTTATGGAAGCTGACAGCTAGAACTTAAGGTAAATAAGGATCTCTTGGAGTCATCAACTCCATTTTGAGAGAGATGACAGCAGTCATTTTCAGAACTGGAAGTAGTTCTGCATACAACCTCAACAGCCAACTCAAGTGTGTGTTCACTAATAGCCGGTTGTGGTTTTTCACTCCCAATCCCACAACACACTCATCTTCCATCTGACGTCTCAGTGCTTGGAGCTGAAAGTATTTCAGCCTAGAGTGAGTCAAATGGGAAAAGGCAAGTAGGTGGCTTCTTGAGGACAGAGGTCAGTCTCAGCCCCGAGTTCATCTATTCCTGAAGGGCTTCTCTCTTGAGGACAGCAATACCTGCCTAAGCTTACTCAAAAGAAATAAAGAGAGCTATTACTACTTACATCCAATAGCTAGGTAGCGGAAGAAGAGCCATCCGCTGATGAGTGGCTCTTTAGGGTTGCGTGGTGGCTTGTTCATGATGTCAAGATCAGGAGGATTGAAGCCCAGAGCAGTAGCAGGGAGACCATCCGTCACAAGGTTTACCCATAACAGCTGGACTGGAATGAGAGCTTCAGGAAAACCCAAGGCAGCAGTCAAGAAGATACTGTAAAAAAAACCCAACACCAATGAGAAGCTTATTCTTGTGCATGTTAAGTCAGTCCTTTTAACACTCAAGCCTAAGCCTGCAGCATCACTTCTGTTCTCTTGTACTGAGTTATCCATTTAATATCACAAACTGAATATTCACCTAACTAAAATAATCTAAGAGCAAACACTGCTAACCACCAGCACGTAAGTTTTGAAGCATTATCTTCTGGCAACTTCAGGAACTGAAGAGTTCCTGCTTTAGCCTTGCTTTTCCCCACCCTGTGTGTATAGGTAAATATATACATGCACTCAGAAAGGTTTGCAGGCCACTTTCTAGAAGACACTAAAACGTTTGCAGACATAACAGCATTTTAGCACAAATGACTACACTTTATTTAGCTAGATTATTGCTAGTCCCTACCAAAATTTAATGAGCATGTAACTTTTATGGCTCCAAGCCTGTGGGAATAAACAGAACAGAAAGAATGGCTGCAGCAAGAACCATATGAAGGAAAGCTTTAAAGACTACAAGAAACAAAGCAAGACAATTGCTGTGTTATATTATTCCACTCTGGCAGAAAGTATGTTTTGGTATAAGCAACTGTTATAAGATCAATATTTACATTCTGACAGCTGGAATGTATTCTGTGGCATTGGGTCACCACTCTTTCTAAAGACACAGAAGACACTTTCTTCTGTAACTTGAGGTTAAACAAACAAACTTAGTCACAGATATAACTTAGATATCTGAAATACCAGCACTTGCAGTATTTGATTAAGGTTTAAATTTTCTTATTCTACAGAATTATTCCAAGCATAGAAATAATTGTAAAGCATTTAACCACCTACTGAGATAGACTATTATATGCAATGCAAGGAGAATCTTTTGGGGTATGTTAAAATTCTCCAGTAAAGACTGGGCTAGAAGTACGCAGACTTGGCACAATCACAATGATCAATTTCCTGGAGAACCTGTTTCTCTGGTTTTAAGTGAGGAATACTGGAAGTAAATAAATAACTACAGAAGACTCCATCATCACTACTCCAGTTCAAATTAAAACTCACTTTAAACTTACCAAACAACTTCTCCAACATTGGAGGAGATCAAGTAGCGGATGAACTGTTTCATGTTGTTATAAATTGCACGTCCTTCTTCCACAGCAGCTACAATGGTTGAGAAATTGTCATCTGCTAAAACCATTTCAGAAGCAGTTTTAGCCACTGCAGTACCAGAACCCATAGCGATTCCAATTTCTGCTTTCTTCAACGCGGGGGCATCGTTGACACCATCACCAGTCTAAAATGAAAAATTAAAAAAATAAATTAAATAAGGTGGGCTCTTCCATATAGGACCAGAGAGGAATTTTGCACTGGGTGTGGATTTGGATCTTTAAAAATCACTTAAGCCCAGAACTATTCTGAGGTTTTGGGTTCAGGGAAACACGGAAGCAACTGTTTTCCAGAATACGGCATCGGTCTAAAAGGGCATTAATTTGGGTTTAAACACAGCACGCGCCTTTCAACCCAAGCTCAATTACTTACCATAGCTGTAATCTCATCAAAAGACTGCAGGAACTCCACAATTTTGGATTTGTGGGAAGGCTCCACGCGAGCGAAGCAGCGGGCGTGGTGACAAGCATCTCTCTGGGCAGCAAGGGTCAGCTCGTCAAATTCACGACCAGTGAAGGCCTTTGTAGAAACATCTTCATCTTCCACAAAGATTCCGATGCGACGGCAAATAGCTACTGCCGTGCCTTTGTTATCACCAGTAATCATAATAACTCTAATACCAGCTTGTCTGCACAGCTTTATGGAGGAAGCCACTTCAATTCTCGGGGGATCCAACATACCCACACAGCCGACAAAGGTCAGGTTGGTCTGAAACAAGGCAGCAGACCAAATTTCAGTGCAAGATCCCGCAGACTTCTCATCTGACATTAACAAAACCAAGCATTTTGCCTGCATGCCAACTGCGTCTCGGCACGGCGACGGTTGGTTTTACTCCTGTCAACAATATTCTGTGGTTCTACATTCAACAATTAAGAAGCTGAGGTCTGTGTCATCCTGACATTTGCTCAAAACCAGCGTACTATGAATGATACACTTGCTCTTAAGTAGTTTCTTTTTCTTCCTGGAAGAGTTACTTCAGAGGGGTAACTGTTTCATCAGACTAAGTCTTGACAGCACTGAATTCAGACAGCTGGAGAAGAACTGAAAGGTCACCAATCTACATGCACATTAGTAAGTAAGAGGAGATTAATAATTTAATGCTTTTGGCATCACAACGCTCCATGGTACCGTCTACATGAGGAGCCTACAGGGAGGACACAGCTTCCCAGAGCATGACCACACTATGCAATGGGATCCTACCTTTCCAAATGTATATTTTGCTTCAAATGTACTTGTTTTATCAGTTAAGTTGTGCTCCAGTTGTCAGCCTTGCAAACCCAACCTGCGAGCAGTCAAGCCTTTCTTTTTTTGTCAGCAGTGCCAGAAGCACGGAGCACAAGCCAAGAACTCTCATGCAACTGTTGTCATTTCCCCCCCTCTCTAAATCCCAGATACAGATTTCACTGGAAAATTACAGAGTAGCTAAGATTATAATCAGGGACAGAGCTCTAGCAGCTGACAGCATGGAGGCAGGGAAGGGAACTTGACCCTTCCAGCAGAAAATGGCTGGTATGTTTCATCACAAAATGCCCCAAGAGGTCTTGCAGTTGAGCAATGTCAAACTGAAAACCATGATAGCTGGAACCACAATGCCATTTTTTGGAGTAATTTTTAGAGTCAGCCTCCGAGAACAGTTTTAAGGTGTTATGATCCTGAGAACCTTATGTATATATGTAAAATAACACAATTTGCAGCTAGAAGTTTAACTGAATTCATTATATACTTCTAGCCAAGCAGCAGTACACATACCAGCCATAAGGAGCACAGTTTCTTCAGACACATATAGTCTCTTCCTAAACCAAGTGCTCCCTCCACACACGTGGCCTAACTATTGTGTCAGACATGAAAAACATCCAGAAAGAGAAAATTCTCAGATGTAACTTCCTCAGCAAATAATAAAATCTAAGGAGTCACCATTCTCCAGTTTGGGAGAGGAAGAAGCACTGGAAGGATGTTTTACTAAACTTACCTCATAGTTAATGAAATTTGAGGAGTCCTCAAGATTCATTTCCTCTTTTCTGGGTGGATTGTCATGGGTGGCCAGAGCCAAGCAACGCAACGTGTCTCTACCAGTTCCCCATTCTCTAATGACAGACATTATTTTCTGCTTAATTCCTGATGTTAATGCTATCTTAGCACTTCCAACACGGACATGTGTACATCTATCGATTACACCTTCAGGAGCACCCTGCAAAGGCCAAAAAAAGAAAAAAAAGAGCTTAATAAATCCCTTTCCATTACAACATTTGCTCAAATTAAAGTCCTTCCTTCCACCTTCAAGCTGCAGTTTCTTGTGCCATAATTTTTAGTGTTGTGCTGCCTTTGCAGCCATTCCATGACTTTTGCAGCCATTCCATGACTACCTTTCTCAAGTGAGGAACTGACCTTAACAAACATCTTGCTCATGGATGTGCGGCTCGGTTTGTTCGGTGTACAATAGACAGACATAGACTTTCTGTCTCTTGAGAATTCCAGAGTGAATTCTTTCTTCATGAGTTGTTTTATCACCTTATTAAAAAAAAAAAAGGCATAAAAATGCATTTAGATAATACACACAAGACTCACTCCCCAATGAATTCCAGATTAAAAGAGTACTGACCGAGTTGCAGGCATTTGCACGTTCAATTCTAGAAAGTCCTTTCAAATCTGTGTCAAAAACATTCATCTTTTCCACCAGACAGGTAAGCGCCGTTTCTGTGGCTTCACCAACTTTTTCATACACTCCCTTAGCCTTTCGTTAACACAAAGCAAACAAAAACACAGGGGTTTACTTTAAACCTCACATGAACTTTTGTCTCTGGTGGGTTCCAAGTTTCACAATGGGACAGAAAGCTTCACAAAATTTACTACGGCTTATGAAACAAGCAAAGCTATTTTTAAAAAGCAGCTCTGAAGAGCGTGATTCGTAGGAAATTTGAAGCCTCTCCTCTCAAGGCCAGCACAGAAGGATGTCAGTAGTTCATCATCAAGCATTTAAGTCATTATGAGAGGCAGAAACCTTAAGGAGGCAAGGCAAAGCAGGAAAGCAGCAGTGCATTCTACGCACCAGGAGGTCGCCAAGTTCCAGATTACGCTTGCTGCCTGGCTTTCATTTTCTCACTATTCCACAAACAAGTCATTCCCAGAATTAAGACCTAAGAGGACCTAACTACTCTCCCCTCTTGACTACGAGGGGATTTACCACCAGAAGGTATTACACAGACAGACGTGAACAAACATTTTGGCTCAACCTCGCGCTCTCCGCTGTGCTAGGATAGGTACTTACTTCATTGTAATCCAAAGAGGAATCGTTACAGAGCGCACAGATCGTTGCCAGTTCCACAAGGCCATCATACTGGCTACATTTAATAAGTTTGTCATCTTTATGCCTTTCCAAAGGAAGAAAAGGGGGAGATTTAAGTTAGTCCTTTAGTATCAGCATCTCACCTTTTTCCTTTCTTTAATCCCTTTACTGTATTTCCATTTAGTACAATGCTTATTAGTTATGGACTTGGAACTACAGAGCCAGAAATTGTTGAGAAGAGCAGGTTTGAGAAAGGTGAGTTCTGAAGTTTAGAACAAAGAGAGTCATGAACAGAATTACATGATTATCAATGACGTCACTACCTGAATTAGGAAACCTTAATTCCTCCAGTGACAGTCACACAGCAACAAGGGGAGAGCTCAGTGGAGAGATGCACATACATTAGAGTACGCGCGGGGCTCGCAGGGGAGTTCCAAGCAGGAGAGGGATGCTGTTGGATCCCTTTGGAGTGTAACTTCCTTAACCTTACTGCATATTCTGCAGATTTACTGCCGTGATTAAATTACTAGGCAGACATAAAAGGAGATTTGGCCTCTTTAATGTCTTAAAAAGTAATCTGTAACATTAGTTCACATCTGCAACATTAATTAATCTGTACACGTATGCTGTGTATCTCCTAAACCAATGAAAAGCTAAGTCATTTCACAAGACAAATTCCATGAGAAAAGAAATACTCTTATTTCACTCCTCTAGGAGGGGTAAAAAAAAAAGTCTGGTGGTAGAAAGACATGGATCACTACTCCATGAGAATTCATAACCCAGACGATGACATGTCCGATTACGTAAGCTTTTGTTCAGGCTCTTGTAGTACTGCAAACAAATCCCAGTGTTGTATAACACAGCATGGGAACAAAATGCATCTTAAAAAACCAGCCAAACAAACAAGTGTAATTTTAAACTTCATTTTGCAGGTAATTCCACAGCCATAAGGAGTGGCTTTAAACTCTCAACTCTTTAAACTTCTCAGGAGCTCTCAATTCGTCACCTCACCTATCAGAGCCAATTCTTCCTGTTTTCACCTGTTCTGAACTTGAAAAAAAAAACCCTAGTAATTTTGAGTATCCTTAACTTGTTAAAGCAGTTTTTAGCTGTGGGTTTTTTTTTTTCCCCTTGCCTATGTGGTCCTTAATTTCTGAAGGATGGCAAGTGCACGTGGAGTCTGCGTCTCTGGGATCAGTTTCTGGAGAAAGATTTATTTTTTTTTTCCCTGAAAATTTCAGGTTTTGATTAGCTGAAGATGAACTCATTTGAAGGCCAAATGCAATCTTCTAGCTTTTGCTGCAGTTCTTAATTATGGTTAGTTTTAGGCTCTCAGTTTGCAAGTAAGCACATGTAGTGCATGTGCTGAGACCTGACAAAACAACTCCAAACTGTCTGACAATCTCCTAACATCCCTGGGAATTCAGTCAGTAAGAAATTTTAGCTCTTCAGCAAGAAATATTTGTAATTTTGTGTTCTGAATGCATCTTCAGGGAAAGTTATGTATCAAATACTTTAAGAGTAAGTGGAAAAAAATAACTGATTCATTGCAAAAATACTCCATGGTTATGAATTCAAGGAGGCTGCCCATACAGCTGTGGAATACAACAGTCTCTGAAGTGAAGTACAAAGCAACATCTGCCAGGAATGGTTCCTAGCTAGAGCAGGTCCTGCTCTGGGGCAGTGCAATGGACCAGACCCTCTCCAAGTCCCCGTCAAACTTTGTTTTCCATGACAGCTTGCAATCCAGGGTGAAGTCACTCACCTCACTTCAAATGCTTACAAAGCCACTGATTTTAAAAAGCTGGCCATAAATGTGGAAATTAATCAGCCCTAAAGGTTTGAGAATTTAGATCTTTGTTTCCTTATGCTCCAATAACAGCCTTTCTGTGGTAATTTCCCTTTCAGAGGATGCTCTTTACGTCCGTGAATGCAGCACCATTAACATGCTTGTTCACATTTCCCCAATTTCAGCAAGTAAAAATAGAACATTAACATACATTGACGACTGTCTTATTATACTCAACATCTGCCACCACACTATATTTTTATTATTTTGTTTATCTAGAGCTCTTATGAGACCAGCTAAAGCCTAATAGCCGGATGCTTTACAAGGTCTTGAATGTCACCTTGCCTAAGTAGATGCCATCGCCTGAAGGGAAAGCATAAGCTTTTGACAGCAATTAGCTTTGAAACAAAAGAGAATTGGGGAATTAAGATTTCCCACTGCTGAGAACACCGTGGTCTTAACTGCTATGAAAATTAAACAGAGATAAGCAGTACTGAGAACGGTGAATATTGCACCGAGTCAGAGGCGTGCGTGTGAATCTCCGCAAGACTGAGATGTTCACCATAATTAAATCTTAATTCTACTTCAGACAGAGCAGAATTCTATTCTGCAAGTAAAACTGAAGTGATAGAATTAAAAACACATGAAAGACCGGCCAAGAAAAAGGAGCTGTAACAATCCAGTAAGAAGAGGCTCTCCTTCTAGAATCAGAACACCAAAAACTACTGAAGTTGTCGGGATGAGCCACCTTATCCCACTAGTAGAGACTTGCAACTGATGAAGTAAACCAAACATATCATTCCTTTCCTAAGGAAGCAGGTTTAACACCAGTTCAAATACCAAAGGCTGAGACAAGCACGCACATCTATTCAAGCACAGACGCACCCACCGAGCCCAGTGAAGCACAGAGGGCTGGGGACAGGAATTTACAGTAAATTCAAGAATTAACTCCAACACATTCATGAGATGCTTTAGAAAAAAAAACAAACAAAAACATCTCCTACCTTCTCTGAGGCAGGGGAATTGCAAATACTGAGTTTACAGATTAATAGAGGCTCATCTGTTTAAATTTATGCTGGTTTGTTTTTAAATAAAGTAGACCTCATTTTGAAACACTGGCATAGCTGATCTCAGCCAAGTAAGATCTCAGCAAAATAAATTCTCTCAACCTACTCCTAATTTATTTTTTAGACTATCAAGTGAATGTTGCAATACTGGAGATGGTATTAAGTAAATTTCATGAAGATTTACTTCTCTAGAATGTCACTTCCTTTTACTGTTAATTACTTCCCCCCAGCCCTTCAGTGTGCATCCTCACTGGCTGAGCTTTCATGTATAAACAATCGCTATTGAACATTACACGCATCACTTTTCCAGCCTCAAGTAACAGTCAGTGTATAAACAGACACATATTTAACTTCTACAGCACACTTACACTTCTCCCATGGGAGCATATGTTGAACCAGTTACAGTAAATTCGTTCAGAGAACAGCTGTCTCCTTCTACTCTGTCCAGGATAAACATCTGAAAGTAGAGTTAGAAGTGTTACTACCTTTGAACAATAATTAATGCAAGAGATTTAAACAGGCCTTAAGCAAGAAGGTAAGAGAGAGGCAAGTTCAGGCTGAATGAATAAACTAGACAAAAGCAGGTATGATTTTCTGCCCTTCCATCCCATACGTGTTGGAACAGCCCCCTACACTGAAGCACCAAGTACAGAAAACAGCACTTCTGCTTAACAGATGTCATTTGAAAAATGAATTATGGCACAAGTACAAGAGTTGAAAACCAGATAAACTACGTAAACTTCAGCTATGAAGGTTATTCACACATCCATTTGACAATCCTGACTATATCCAAGATCTTCTTAGGCTTCAGGCTTGTAAAAGAATTCTCATCTGTGTGTTTGAAACAGCAGATCCAATCAAATTCAACATAGGGTTTGGGAAAAAATAAAAGCAGCTTGGAAATGGCCAATTCTTGCCAAAGTAAAAATAAAACCATCTACAAATGGGAGAAGCTCCTGGATCTAAAAGATGAGGTTTTAGGCAAGAGCCAGACTACGACCGGCTTCCCTTAAAACCAACCACCAAGTGAAAGTGTTTCCTGTCCTGGCTTTCTAGTTACAAGTCTCTTTACCATTCAGTACACTGGTAGCTTAAAAACACTCAGCTCAAGTGCCCTTCTAGGAAAGGCTGAAATGCTACTTTCAAATAAAAACATCAATTGGAAGGATGCAGTTGTATCCCATGAGACACCTGCATCTCAATCTTTCCTTTGTTTCTGTTTCAATTCTAGGAGAGCTACAGGCAGAACCACGTCTGGGAAGCTGGAGGTAAAATAACATAGTGCCTGAAGCTGTCATACTCTTACCGTGACTTGCTTGCGAGTGATAGTAGAGAAAAAATAATTTCTCACTAATGGAACTTCTTACCAGTTGGTTATTCTAAGCCATTTTGCCATGCCCCAGTTCAGCAATGTCTTACTTTCCCTCCCTGTGCTGCCTTATGTTCTAGGCAAGCACCTTCACAAAATACAGCTTAATAATTAGGTGTTCTGCAATTGATCTGCATCAATGTCTGGAGATCCTATAATCTTCAAAGTGAGTTAAAGAATAAATGATCAGAAAACTAGACAAGCTGATAAATTAAAAGCCCACAGAGTAAGTTCATTCTCAGAGGGATATACCACAGGAAGACATTACACAGTCTCTTAAGTCTCTTCCTAAAGTAGTAACATTTTAGTATAGGGTTCCATTTTTATACTCAGGAGTTACTACTTAACACAAAAATTAAAGCTGTGAGGGGAATTACTGTTGTAAACCAGTCTTCTTAAAAAGCTAAGCAATCTCTCTACTTAGAGTGGAGCCAAGAATAAGAGTATTGTTTACAGGTATTAGGATTTTGCTACGTTTTGCAAACTCTTGCAATTCAGGTTATTCTGTAGCTGTCAGAGGTTAACAAGGAACCAAGTAAGTGGTACCACACAAGATCTAAAGCATTTAGCCCTCTAAAATATACGGAGTAGAGCATTTTGAGCTTTTAAATATACACAACTTTAATGATGAGTTAACCAGGAAGCCTTCTGCTTTTGGCATCTGCATGATGAAAAAATCCCTGCAAAGACTAGGGCAGTTATGCAACTCTACTGCAAGTAACCTTCTCTGGAATACTGATGAGCAGCTGCTTTATGTCTCTTAGGTATAAATACTACAATACTTAAGGAAGTAGAGCAAGTCAACCATCAGTTAAAAAGAAAGCCATCAATCACACCAGAACAAAGCACTTAAGGCTTACAAACTTTTGCCACTGGTGTGCAGTGCTCAACATTTACACACGTGGAATTCTAACCCAGTGTAATGGCTCTGAACATTGGATGTCGTAAGAGCTGCTACACCACTGAACATTGACAAGGGTGAAGTAGAACAACTTCATGTTCTCTCCATAAAATTCCTACATGGAATCTCATGTGTATGGGAAGCACAGAGAACTGGCAACAGAACGTGCATCATGTTAAAGTGACTAGCTATTAAAAAAAAAAACAAACCAAAACAAATTAACACTAGAAAGAATGCTGGGGGGGAGGGAGAGGGAGGCACAGAACTAATGCTTAACCTAAAAACATGCCATAGATTGAAGATGACCCTGGGAATGCTGCTGACAGGGTCAGGTTCACAACCAAGTTGCCAGGTTAGTCATACAAAATTGCACATTGAAAAGAGCACAGTGATCTACATCAGACCATTAAGAGCTACTGAAGATAACCAAATAAAAGCAGAACCACTCAAAAGTGAAAATACCTTGGACTATCCAAATTACTGTTGTAAACCTCCTACCTTTTTTCTCATTGCTAAATTTCTCCACCATTGTCATCTTGCTAAAGAGTCAAGTGTTTTACACTTAACACACATCCTGCTTCTGCAGTGTAGCTCTCCTACCTTTCTGAAACAGGGGATAAATCATCCTAAATAATTACCAGTAGACTGAATGGTTTACAGACAAGTCAATGGAAAGCTGCTTTCAAACAACTTTCTCTTTCATCAAGTGCAGGCACAGCTATTTGTGGCTATGACTAAATAAGGGAAGAGATTAAAGCCTTAAACGTTACCCAGTGGAAAACCGAATTAAAAGTGGAAGCTTATCTTAGGAAAATAAAGCAAGATTTTGATGATATGAGAACCCAAAGATTCACAATCCAAAGAATTCGGGCAATGTTGACTATTCAAACAGAGCGGTCGAAGAGAAAAACCAAAATAGAAGCAGTTAGTTCAACATACCCTGCAGACTGACATCTGATTCGTGGTCAGAGTACCGGTCTTGTCAGAACAAATAACCGAGGTGCAACCCAAGGTTTCCACGGAGGGAAGACTTCTCACAATGGCGTTCTTCTTGGCCATTCTCCGGGTTCCCAGAGCCAAGCAGGTGGTAATGACAGCAGGTAGACCCTCAGGAATAGCAGCAACAGCAAGAGCAACAGCTATTTTAAAGTAATAGATAGCACCTCGGATCCAGGAGCCGCCGTGAACCGGGTCGTTGAAGTGCCCGATGTTTATGATCCACACAGCGATGCAGATGAGCGAGATGACTTTAGACAGCTGCTCTCCAAACTCATCCAGTTTCTGTTGGAGAGGGGTTCTCTCTTGCTCAGTAGCCACCATCTCGTCACGAATTTTGCCGATTTCGGTGTTGACTCCTGTTGCAATAACCACTCCCATGGCTTTCCCAGCAGCAATATTAGTACCCTAATGTAAACAAAAAGGGAAGAGAAAGCTTGTAGCCAAACTATAAACGGGTTTTGGTGGTGGGATTGTTTGGCTTTGGATTTGTTTGGTTTGGGGTTTTCTTCTTGCACGTGTGTGGTTTTGTTTCGCTGTTTGGTTTTGGGTTTTTTTAAATTAAAAATAAAAATACACCTTATACAAGTCCAGACTGTGTTTCAGCTATGATAAGGGAAAAGGTGAAGAGGAAGAAAATGACATTTCCCAGTATCTGTAAGAGAATACACCAGTGTAGAATTTCCACTTACAGAACGGGCTCAAAATGAATGGCTTTAGAAAAGTAGTGTAGAAGCACTGTAAAAGTGCACGTGCTCCAGACTTCAAGATTTTGAGGAGGACAAAAATCAGTTTCCTCACATAAACTAGTTTCAACAAACACCTTCCCCAAGGACAGCTTTTCATAAAAGTTACTTCTAATTTTTAAATCACTTAGTCTGCTGTAGATGGAGCCAGGCATAAAGATACATAGAGAGAATACAACAAAGTCATACAGCTTTTAGTTGCAGACCTGAGGTTCTGTGTATTTTATAAAATAATACTGAAGCTGATAAAAAGTTTTGCAAATTTCAGAACAAGTAACTTACAGAAAAAAGCATGTTCTTCTTGTCTTGGTTTACAGCACGAGGATCAGGCACAGGGTCCGTGTGTTTAATAACAGACACAGACTCACCTAAAATAAAGATAACAAGTCTTAAAACCAGATTAATACAGGTATCTTGGGTCCCATAGGGAATCAAAGTTACAATCCTCAGTCCAAAGTTTTTTTAATTGTCAAACTTCTTTCCTCAAATGACTTTAATTGCTTAAGTGAAAGAGGAAATATCTCAGCTGGGAAAAACACAAAAATAAAAATGAACAGCTGGCTTTTAATATGAAAGGATTCAAATAAACATTTCATATAGTTCAAATTAATGAGGTTTACAGCATGTCTTTTAAGAAAGATGGAAAGTGGTCAATTCTGTTATTTAAAGAAAGGCAAGGAATTATTCTCTTTATGCAGGCTTCCAGTGAATTCTTTCTTCTACTTATTTCAGTTCTGATAGCTTTATAAACACTGAGTGCCTACATTTTCTCATGCTAAACATAAGTAAGCTTGGTGACTTCCGGGCTATTCAGGATCCGTGCTGAGAAACTTTAAGGTCTGTTTCAAGGATCAAAAAATAGGTTTCTTAGGAATACTTCAGGGCTAGTTAACATTCATTTATGCTACCAAAACAGGTAGGCAGATCTTCATGTTCCAGCTGAGAGAAAACTGTTAGAGCATGCTTGGCTGATTCCTAGCTTCTTTCCTACAGTCAGAAGTACTGCTACTTTGTTTTGTTTTCAACAAATCTGAAAAGTGTTCTAAATATAGCTCCTGCACTTGAGAACTGGTACCAGAAAACACATGAATGTGCGTGCACAGAATTTCAGCAAATAAGGCTTTAGTGTACTGAGTCTTTAGTAACAGCAGTTTAGAAGCTGCCTGTATTTCAGAAGTTATTCCCTCTTGTGAGAAAAAAAAAGGATGACTCTTACAGAAGGCATTTAGTAAGATTTCCATCCTTTCATATTTGAGCAGTGATCAGATGTTCAGACCTGGAAGGCTGCATCAACTAGAATAGAGATTCTTTATTTTTTTTACTTTAGTTTCCCACGAGTCACTAGTGGGTGTCTCTAGTGGGGAGAAAGACCAAAAAAACATTACAAGTCTCAGTAAGAATGTTCAACCCACTACAGTGAACATGGAAAGCCAGTGATGAAGCAACGCATTCAGCCACTCTGGAAGTTGTTACTGGATCAGAAATTACCTACCCTTAAATGAAGCATAGTACTGGAATAGCTGCAGGCTTGTTTCTAAGGGACTATTCTAAACAAATCGTGGAAAGGTACTTTTGATTATGCACATAATTATCCAAAATTCACAGAAGTTATACCTGTGAGAATTGACTGGTCTACCCTTAGAGTTGTAGATTTGATAGAAGTGATTCTTATATCAGCAGGAACCTTGTCTCCAACTACAAAGAAATGAAGAAGACTAAGTTAGAATTTTGTTATTTCAGAGATTTCTAACCAAGTGTGTTATTACCTCCATCATCCAGGAAAACCATTTTCCAGTAGTTGTTCAGACAACTAAGATTACTAACAGCTTATAACTGCTTTTGTGGTTTGTAATACTCCAATTTTCTCAGTATCTAATATACTTCAAGATCTCTACCCCTACCTGACCTCAGAGAAAGAAGCTGTAAATCACTGGATTGTTTTTCTAATCACATGACGAGCACTTGACAGCAAAGGGAAAACATTCTCAAGAGAAAGAGATCCATTTCAGAATACAGATTTATAAACAACCAAAACCCGTAGCTAAGGTGAATCAAGTTTCCTTTTCAGAACAACTGTCCTGAAAAGTCTTCTGGTTGTTTTCTCTATGTCCAAAGTCAGCTTTCTGCTCTCACAATTATCAGTGCTATCCACATTTACTTATTTAGAGAGTAAAAGGAGTTGTATTTTCCTTTTCTTTGGCACCAACTGTGAGAATAACATGCTTCTGCTGATCTGCTCTTTTAATGTTATACTTTGAATACTGCCAGATGTTTCAGAGTTGGAAGTTAATTTCAGATCATACCCTAGCTTTCTTTTTCAGTAATCCTACTCTATTAACCATACCACAAACCATATCCCAGTTAACCTTTACACAGAACTCTACACTATGTTTGCCATATATATTTCTATCCTGCAGAGGACAACACTGGAGGAAAAAAACCAAACCAAACAACCCACAAACAAAAGAAAAATCTTCCACTTGCACACCAAGGCAGCAAACAATACAAATTAACAGCACACTCCTGAAGGTGGCAGAGAATAACAAAGCCAGTTGCCAGAGCTGTGTGACTACTTTAGCTCCAGCACCTCCAGCATCCCAGAATTAATTCTTCCACCTTCCTACTTCCTCTTATCTGGTTTTTCCTATAATTTTTTTTTTTTTTACCCCAAAAAGAGCTAAAGCTCCACCATTTTGTGACTACTGCAAATAAATGGCTGCATGCAAATGAAGTTGCTAAAGCATACTAATGAGAGTCACACATCTGACTCATGGAGGGGGTTCTACTCTCTGCGCGTCGATATCGCCAATTAACGCATATAATCAAACCTTCCTAACGTCTAATGCTGCAAGCATTCAAGTGGCAGCTTCACTTCTGTTAGAGAATAATGCAAAGAAATATTGAAGGGAGACTAACTAAAGAGCTGATCTCAGTGTCCCTGCAGTAAAATTAAACCAAGGTGCAATTCCTGCAGGAACTGCTTATGCAACGCGCAGCAATAACGCCCGGTAATAAATAACGCCAAGAAAAACTCTGCAGTGGATGCTACAGCCTTGGAACACACAGCCAGTCACCCAAGAAAGCTAAGGAACAAAATGCTGAAGAGAAGAATCAAGTGCTACCCGTAACAATAAGGAAACTTGACTTTTAGTAGAAGAAACCAGAACAAATGCAATCAGGGAAAGGTTGTGTAGTTGTGATTGCAGCCGTAGACAAGCGTGGTTCTGTAAGCATAAGTATACGAAGGGATCCAATAAGCAGCCACCAATTCCCTTTTTGTATCACTCCAGAATGTGAAAACTAATTTAAGCCACAATGCCCTTGAGCAGCAAGAGAAAATAGCCTTAGACAAGTGGCGACCTAGGCCAAAAATGGCAAAACTATTCAATATCCTCTCCTGATGTCGTGGGGAAGGTTATGTGCAGACATATAGTGGCAGCTGGTTTTCAGATATTGCTGGACAACAGGCTAATGCCTCAGTGCAACGTGGTATCATGCCTGTCAATCTACAAAATACTTAAAGCAGCTGGAAAACTACAGCCAACTCAAATACACCACCACGTTTGACAACACTTAAGACTCAGTTGCTCCGTAACATAAAAAAAGAAGCGATTAAAAATTAATCTTAATGCAGTCAAGTAACTGGGCAGAACACACAGCAAAGCTCACGACTAGTTCTCCAGCCTACTTCTGAACTGTTCTAAGTTGTGCAAACTCAAACATAATATTCATAAGATCAAGTACCAGGAGAATTCCCTGCTCTAGACTATTGATGTTTGAATATCTGTATTTCCATGAAAACCACTATCGTTATCAATTGCCTGAACCACCAGAACTGAAGTGGTAAATTTATTGATGCTGCAGCTTTCTAAGATTATCCTAACAATTTAAGATAAGCCACATTATCCACTCAGCATCTCTGTTTGAGAAGGCTGGAGTAAAATATTCAAGGCATTCCCAATAGGCAGGAAAGCTGCACATCAGGGTCGGTTACAGGACTATTTTAAGCAGCTCTTTGCAAAATAACAGCTATGATACTAAGTCGTTGCTAGTCTTGAATATGAGCATAACTGAAAGTGAATATAGATAGGAAATCACCCTACAATAGATAGCAACTCACAAGAAATCTTAAGTGCAGATTTCATCTGCAAGTAGAAGGCTTTTTTTCCCATATGCTTTAACACAGGGAAGAAATTGAGGGTTTCTGGGGAGCTTTTGTAGTTCATTTACATTTCAGTCCATAGTGCTACCTGAGGCTTGAAAGATGACAAGAAATTAGAAGGTGAACATATATTTGTGCTGCTCAGTACACAGCTGCTACAGTCCAAATGGATATAATCCCACAGTTCTACAGCTAAAAATAACAAATCGGTTGCCAAAGTGTTTTCCTCCATTATTTTAACCCAAGTTTTTAATCCTAAGTAGTCATTTGATTGCTACAACAGCTCTGAAGAAATCAAGTAAGCTGTTTTCTAAACTGGCCAGATGCATGTTCTTAAAGCATAGTTTAGCTAAATACTTAACTGACTAAAACAGCTCTTCTAACTATAAAACTGACTGCTTCTTGGAAGAGCAAGAGCATGGTTTGGTTCAAATCATTACGGCTTTATTCACAGAATCCTTTTATTCATGCACAGAACACTAACATTTCTGAATTTTAATACTGAACTGATAGCCCCTCTTACTTTACCAGTTTCCAAGATAGCAATAATACTAAACATTTAACTTCAGAATATTAACTTTACCCCCAAAAGACCCTACGATATACAGGAGTCCTTGAAACTACTACTTGAAATGTGTACTTTGAGCATTGTTATCAGCTCTTAACTGCCTCTGTTCCCTCCCACGACTGAAGACCTGCTAAGAAGAGGTTTACAGACAGGTATGCTATAAAAAGTGCAAAGTTTTGCCTCCCTTTTTTGTTAATGTTTAAGTGTTACAAGAACAATTCATCTTCTTAGTAAAGAAAACGACCTGCTTGCAAAAAGCCCATCTAAGTGATCACAGCAAACCAAAGTAATTTCTCCTGCAGAAATCAGAGCAGTTGTTCATATACAATATGCACCTAACACTTTCTTATTTATGTTTATGATTAACCAAAGCCAGTTTTGACCTATATTTGCTATCAGCAGCCTGGGGTTGGAACTTGACTCTTGCACTAAAGATTATCAGTAGAGCTCTAAATTATTCTGTCACTGTTGTCCAACTTTGTAACTTCTTTTTAGTCAAGTTCTGAAGAACTGGGATACTATATTTCAACGTATGGAACACAACAGTTCCTGAAAGTGAGTGAAAACCTCTCCAAACCATCTTCCCTTAAAAAAAAAAAAGCAGCAATACACAAATGGGAAAAAAAACCCCAACAAAAAAGTACAATTGTGTCATTTCCCCCCTTTTAAGTTTCTTAATAGTTTAAGATTTATTGTTGAAACCTTCCATATCTTTTTATTTTTAATACACTATGGTCTTTCTCCTGCTTTATTAGGATGCTCTAATTTCATCAGAAATATTATCAAATTCAGCAGATATAACCTAGCACACTGCTATTAAAACATCAGATTCAAAATACACTGTGCATGGAGTTTTACCACCAAAAGGGAAGAGGAATAAGTATTAATTCTTTTGCCATAAAGCATTAGCAACTATTTTCTTTAATGATTTCAACACTACCTATTGTAAGCACAGTTATTTAAACCACTTTTCCTAATGAGATCTTTAGCCTCTTAAAGAGTCAAGTTATTTCAAAGTCCCTTCTCTTGCCCAAAACTAAGTTTCTTATCCCTTAAATTAGAGGACACACCATTGTGTGAGTACAAACTAGGGTAATTGAAACTTCCTCTGTGGAGTACGGGTATCACCTTAAGGTTTCAGAACTGAAATGAGTAGGCTTAAAATAACATGTCCAGGATGCTACATCCTTCCATCAAGCAGAACTGAGTATTGTTTCTGGTGGGGGACAGAAATAGTTAAAACTTAGAAGCAGCCCATTCTGTGCAGGTGCATTTGGAAGTACAGCTGTTGCAGCACAACTGGTTTTTATATTAAGCTTCCTTAACAAGAGCTCAGCTCAGCTCCTCTCCTCCCCCCCCCCGTGGATACAGTCCAGTCTTCCTATTGTATTGGCTTCCTCAGACCATCAGAAACTTAATTTTTCTTCTACAGTAACAGGTTTTAAGTATTTAACACTTCCTGAAGAGGGTATAATAAAGCACTACCAAAAATCAGCAGCTTTACAGAACAGGAAGACTGAGTCCATCTGTGCTTTCATACGAGGCCAAGAGCACCAAATTGTCAAAATTAGGAGACTATGAAACACTTCAAGCCTGAGTTTCCACTCAAAACCAGTATGATAGATTGATTTTCCAACAAGACAAAGATTATAACAGCACTGGTCCATTCAGTTTTTACCATTCTGGTAAAACAGTGCTGCTTTTACTGCCACAATGAGAGAACAATACATTTGAATGTATTGATTCTTTACGTTTACGATGCACGCTCCTGATTAAACAACGTTCACAAAGCAGCTTTCTCAATCACAGGCTGTTCTGCTTCCTGGCCAGACAGAAAATATCCACAGAGCTGACTGCACAGCATATGCAGAAGTGTCATTATCCTAACCTATGAAGTGTTAGAGGTAGAAGTTGGAGAAATTTCAAACAAAATACTTAAACATATTGCATTCTAATAAATTAAAAGAAAAATAAAAAGACTTAGGTTTCTGGGGTCAAAATATTTTAAGGTTGGAACTGAGGGTTCTATCGAAGAAAACTGATACACTGTATTAAACAATACACAAGACTTGAATTATTCCTCTTTTATTTCTCCTCATACTGTACCAATGTACTTGTAAGTGACGTTTTTTCTGAAGAGGGCACCAGAACATCAAGTAAGATGTGCCAATGGACAGGTACCCTGCCTGTAATCTGCACTTATTTCCAATGTGAATTTGCCCAGCTTCAGCTCTCACTCAAGTGATCTATATTCTTGTCTTCCAGATTGAAAACTCCTGTGAGCAGCCTACAAAAGTACCTAATAGCAGAAAGAATAAACTTCTAAGTTAAGCTTCAACCTTTGTCAGATCAGGTAGAGAACAATGGCATCTTCCTATCAAATTGTTTCCAGTTAGGATGTGTCTGGTTAACTCAAGAACACGCAGTAAGAATCCTGCAAGTGCAGCACAGCTCCCACTGCCAGTTTTCTTTACCCTTAAAATAAATGCTTCCTTTGCCAGGACGATATGGTATTAACAGAGTATTATCTTGATGTTCAAGCATTTTGTTCCATACTGCTTGTGCTTATAATAAAACCCCACTCCAGTATCAGTTCTGATCAGAGTATAGAACATCAGATATGTTATGAATTCAGATAATTAAAACATTATTAGTTTCACTATTTTTACTTAGTTTGGCAAATGTGAAGGAAAATGCTACAAGAATTGAGGGGAAAAAAAAAATAAATCAGATGTGTTTCATAAGTCTCCAAATGTTATGTTGAAAGTGACACAAGTTTAGGCTGTGCCCTGACCTGAACTTCACATAACCTCAGACTTCAGTGGAGTACGGAATGGAGTTTGGACCGTGTCGGGTTATCTCAAAACTGCCTCTGCTGTGTTAGAGTTTGACAGCCAAAATGCTCACTGAAGCTCCACTCATACATGTATTTATTAACCACTGATCTTACCTCCAATTTTTCTCCAGTTCAAAAGCAGTACTTTATAGAAAAAGCAAAATACACACGTAATCTTTAACAACCAAACGTGACAATTTGCACTCCATTCCTTTTATTACCTTTTTTCCAATCTCAATACTTAAAAGCAAGCCCTGCATCTCTAGCACAGAGTCTAAAAATCAATTCTGGTTATTAGAAAAGTAATACAGGCACAAGGACTGAGATGTTTTGGAGCGAGACCTGCAGCATGTTTGTTGCTTATACTGCCAGGGAGGAGCTGTAGCTCTTCATAACCACAATGAAGTTTGACATAATTCACTTTAAGCATCTTCCTTCCCAATCTTCTTCACCCCAAAATTTATAAGGCATCTGTGCTTTAGGAAGAGTCTTAAAGTGCTCTGCAGTTAGATTTAAAAGCCTTGGAAAATAGTTCTTGCATACTTTATATCAGGTATAAACTTTAAGTCTTCTGGAATATACACTAATTTAATAAGCAACAGCTTCTGGGAACTCTTGCCTATTTTTAAGCTGCTGAGTACTTACAGATACAGTAACAAACGACAGGAACCATCACTCAGAGCTTCAGGGGAAAATGGAACTATTGTGACTCCAGTTTGGTCACTTACAGATTGCAACTAATGAACATTCAGCTATTAAATCACAGCAAGTCAGATGCCCTGTCTCTAAAATAGAACATTTTACACAGGAAAATACAACAGAAGCGAGCAAAGTTCATTTCTTTTCCCAAGTGTGCTTCTTTAAAAATAAATGATTCACAACCAGTTTATCCCAATTTGCCAGACTGGATTTCATACAGAACTTCTAAGAACTAAAGCCATGCTGGTTTAAGTTTCTCTTTACAATGTTACTTTAACCAAGGCAAACAAAAGCTCAGCTAAAACAAAGGATCTTTCATCTATTTAGTTATAAATTTAGAGTGCATCCTCCAATAAACTTAAGCTTTTATAGCAGTGTGATAATCCATTTTAAGACAGGCAAACAGAAAAGGCATTTGAGGACAGCATGTGGATTATTTTTTTTTTCAGTTCATCAATTCTAAGAAACAAACAGTGTAGCTTAGTAACCCTTACACATGACAGTTCTGAGAACTATGCCCATCAGAGGTTTGCAAGCAAATTTAAGGCGTGTGTCCCGTGCCTGTAACCCCAGATTCATCCCAAGGAGTGAGTTCCTGGTGCTTGTACAGCAGCTTTTTCACCATCTCCACTTAGGAAGACTTTCTTCCGTGTCCATTTAACACACACAGTTAAGAAAGTGGTGTCTGCACAGTCTGAGCACACATGGACTGCAGCGTCTGTCGGTACACCCGCAAAATTTTGGTGCGGATTCCAGCTGAATTTGTTAGCTGCTAGGCATGAGGAACAGTAATTGCTCATCAAGAGTTCTGCAGTACCTGTTTGCACACTGATCCCCGAGAGACAGTCAGACAGCAGGTTATCCACCACTTGAGGGATAACCTAATAGGGGTTATTCCATAACTACTGCAAGGTGACAACGCAGACCTGCGGTTTCCTCCCCAATTACTTCAAGTCAAATAAACCACCATCTGTTTCCATTGTTGACAGATTGAAGAAAATATCTTCCCAGAGCTTTATTTTAGACCACCACAAGGCAAACCAAATAGTCTGTATAATGAGTGCAGTCAAAACTCTACAGATAGCCTAAGGAGCCAGAATAAAAAGCAATAGTATAAACCATTATCACACTGTCTTTGAGCTACGGTAAACTGATCAGGTTTTCTTTAAAGGGTTCAAAACTACTGAAAATAACAAATTATTCTGGAAATGGTTCAGTGCTCCTTATTCTCAGGGAGCTCTTTCAATCTAAAAAGCCACATACATTTCCTTGCTTCCTCCAAATGGCAACACCTATCTTCCAGTTCCGACAACAAAGCCTTATCTCTGTCAGGCTCATAAATTAACAGAGTTGTTACAGCATTAAATACAACTATTTCATAATGGAAGATCTGTAGAAAACAGTTCAGATTTCGGTATCGGTAGAGGGAAGAACCCATCACCTGGTTATTTATGCCACTTGGTTCCAAGATATATTTGCCTGGACACAACAAATGTCATTGGCACTTTGCCCAGAATTCCATACCCAGATATGTATCCCAGTATGAAGTGCTCTGTCACTTCCCTACATGGTCATCTTTTTGCAAACACCGTGTCAAAGGCCATCGCAGTTCTCTTGGGCTTGAGGCACAGGCATGCACACAGTCTCTCTCACCTCCAGGTCTTGACACTAACGCTGGTACATCGTGTATTGCTCTTCTCCTACTTGCTCAGTAGGAGGTAGATTACCATTAAAATTTCAGCATTGTCTAGCTACCAGTTAGAATTTATCGTTTCAGTGTCAGAGTTCGCATGACACTGAAGCGCTTATTTCTGCATGAAACATCCACGTGACTTAACACGGAGTCACCCTGGCTTGAAGCTGCAGTTGATTGTATTTGCCAATAAAAGAAAACCACGATGAGTGCTTAAGACTAGCTTGAGACTGTTTGATCCACCAGTTTGTGAGCATTTTAACCAGCATGAACTTGTAGTCAGTCAGCAAGCCAGATCACCTATCTTAAAGGAGACTCATCGAAGTTCGGTAGTTCTTGCTTCTCTCCATGAGCATACTAGTTTGAGTTTGTCCTTTATAGGAAGACAAAGCAGTTCTACGCTTTAGACTATCAGACACTTCTACAAGCAGTTTAAGATAATACAATTGTAACCCTACAATGTTTGTTAGACAGCCCAGTGTTACAGGTATGTATGCCAGGCAGCAGTTTGTTTCTGATTCATGTCTCCCCTTCAGACATAAACCTTTTAAGGAGATGGCACAAGTAATTGATTTTATCGATACTGACAGTATACAGTAAGATAGGTAAGAGGCCACCCATCTCCCAGGTGTTTTACATACAAGTTTAGCTTGGTCTTTTTCTGCAAGATGTAAATGCAATCTCTGCTCCTTCCAAAATAGCAAAGAATCAAGCAGAGAATTGTTTGTGCTCTAGAGCAGAGCTCTAGAGTGCTCTCTTTTCTGGCAAAGCAGCAAAATCCAGCATTTTTCTTTAGTTAGTTACCCTAAACCAGTAAAAAAAAAAAATCCATAGTCATCAACTGGCAGTTCTACCAATACCACTTTAAAGTACAAAAAACCACAACCTCGTTGTATTCCCATGATATGAACTGCTTCCAAAACTACCATTCTATTGCTGACATTTAAAAACAAGATAAAGATTTGGACTAGACATCTACAGCAGAATCTGTAATTTATACCGTTCTGTTTGACTCAAAAGGATGCAGAGAACGTCAGCTGCTGAAACAGGATCTCGTTGCAGAACTCGTGGATTTGATTGTACAGCGCAGCAACAGTGAGTCAAAACAGCAGAGTAACTGACAAGGTATCATCATTCACCCTTTATTTCAGCTATCAGCACTTGGTATTTGTACTCGTTCAGCACCAACGGATGCTACGAGGAAACTAGCTTCAGCCTTCTTGAGATTCATGCTCTGAATTACCCCAGCCAGGGCTGCCGCGGCTGAATCATCCTATGCACAAAAAGGAGGCTTGAGATAGTGCTCAGCGAATGTTAAAGTTTCCCAAGGAATGAAAGCTGGGCAGCCAGCCAACACCAACTTGATCTTGAGTGCATACTCTCTCTGCCTGCTAATTAAAATAGGAGGATAGACAAGTTTAAGGGTATATATTTATCTCCTCTTGAGACGGCTACCGCTTCTAAAAGCAAAGCGACACGAGTGGAAGGAAAAGTTTGATGTACACCCAAAATTGTTCCCAAAGGAACAATCACTCAGGTAACAGTTGGTAATGACCTAGAAAATCACTCCTGACACTTAAGAACCACCTAGTTTTATCTGGGAAGGAACAGGAAACACTAAAGCCGTTGACAAGTCCAGTTTAGAGAAAAAATTACTGGTATGGCATGATCACCAAAATGAAGGAGTTGTAGCTACAAGTATTTAATTTAATACTTCTATTTTTGCACGCCTTCCTAATGAAGATGCACCTTCTGAGGCAAATCTAAGTTATTAGAAAGTTTGAGGTGAGGTCCAATCTTAAGACCAGTACTTCAAATCCTTACACTGGAGCAACAGCAACCTCTACTTTGTACAGCTGTTTCTCTACTTGCAGACTCCTACACAGCAATATGCAAAACAAGCAGTGAAGAATTATGAAAGATGAGAAACCAGTGATGTCACATGCCAGTCACACTAGCTGAGAGGACAGAGGAAGACATTTGTGAAGAGAGTTGAAAGGCACTGCTAATGCAAGTGTAAGAGTTGGAAAAAACCTTCAGATGAAGTTTTCTTTCATTAGATAAAGGGCAGAGCGTGACTGAAAAAACCCTCTATATTCCAGAACCTAAGGAAACTGAACATACTGACATGCAAGGAAAAGAGTATTTTGTGAAAAAAAACCAACCAAACACAAAGACACTCTGAAACCAGGCTTTAGAAAATAAAAACGTAGCGTGGTGACAAGTGTTAAAACCTGTACTCCAATTAAGATGCTTTGCTTTTAGACCTACCAATTAAACTAAGCAGCAATTTGAAAAACAATCCCCTCAGTGCAAATGTACATTTAAGGTAATTACAGATAAAAAAGAAGCAAGATTGTTCCTAAGTGAAGCATATACTTAGGTGTCTTTGAAAACTCCCCCCAGGGCCTCGAATCATTAAGACAAGGCCCCCACAACAATTTCACAGTATGTTAATACACCTATGTACCACAGAGATGAGTCTTACCTGCCACTTCTACAATATCCCCTGGGACAATGTCTCTTGCTTTAATCCTCTGGACGCTTTTTCGGTCTTGTCGATAGACTTTGCCCATTTCTGGTTCGTATTCTTTAAGAGCTTCAATAGCATTTTCAGCATTTCTTTCCTGAAAGATAACAAAAAATGTTTCATTTTAAAAGCCCTCAAGGCAAAACACGTGTGTCAGATGTGATTTTTTTTCAAACACATTATCATATGAAGAGTACTATTCAGCTACCTTTATTAATGCAGAAAATTCTGTGACTCCTCCCCTCAGGAGGTTGCTGACTGGAAATTATTACAAGTATTAATGGGCATTTAGAAGTTGTTTATTCAAACACTGCAGCATTTCCCATCCAGAATATCCACTGTGTCTTGTTAAAACAGGTCACACAAAGTTCTGTACAACATATGGATGTCTTTAGTATCCATTAAAAAAAAACCACACTAAGCAGAATTAAGACTCATGGATATGGTCATCTCAGCTGTACCTTACCAGCTGGAGCAGCTTAGACTTGGACTGGAGTGGACTGAATTTCACTTACTGAGGGTCAAGTAAAGACAAAGCTCCAACAGCATAGCATCAACTTTGTCTCAGCAAATCAAGTGACACTGAAGCGAAACTGAAGGATACAGATTAGAAACTACCCAAGTCTCTTAACTGTTTACAAACTTAGATGAATCCACACACGACAACTTCTTATTTCCACCAAGAGGCACAACAGCTTTCCTATCTGAAGTGCAGTTCTCACAACTAAGTGCTACCAGAGATTGCTAACAACACTGTGATGCCACCTAGATAAAAGACAACGTAAGAAACCAACAGCTTAGCAGTGCTCATTCTTTTGCTCTTGGACAAGGAACTTTTTCTCCATTTTCCTGCCTATTGACAGGTACAAATGTCATATAGTCCTGATGATTACAGATAATGGTAAGGGCACACAGTTTTTTGGAAGTCTGCCCTTCAAATATATCCCAGCATTTCCAGGTGATAAAAGCTTCCTCCTGCACGTATCAAAGCAGAAATCTTATCTCCAGAAATTCAAAGGCTGAGGTACCAGGTCCTTCCACGTGACAAGGCAGCTGAAAAGCAGCATTACCAAAACTACCTCAAAGGACTAACGTTTACATGGCACGAGCTCAGTGCCTGGTAATGCAGAGACACCAGCACAGCCCCATAAAGCTGTCATTAATACCAGCCTCATAGCCCACTCTTGTATTCTGCTCCTCAGCACAATAATGCTGATATTGCTTCTCTGTGGATTAACTAGGAGTTAACATTACATAAAACCTTAAAGGTACAAAAGAAAGTCCCACAAATATAAACAAAACTTGTCCTTCAAAAATGAGGAATAAGAAAGAATGAAACATGATTCAGCTCTGACAGCCAGCTCAGTGCTAAGATTGTATCTTTTTTTCCCCAGTTTGCTTGCAGTTATGGTAAGTTATCTTGCCAACCACTGAAGTACTGCAGATGTGAGAGGAAAGGTTGATGAGGGCTGAGCTAAGGCAGTGACTCAATTGCTCACATCTACTACCTGTAGAAACAGATACATCTATGGGTGGAGACTGTGACTTATTTTCCATGGCCATTAAAACAAAGGAGTGAGTCATTTAATCTGTGCAGCAATTCTGTTTCACAATTCAGTTCACTGCATGCATATATATGAGAGAAGTATTCTTTGCACACTACAGAGTATACAAGTGTACAAGACCACCCCCAAACCACACACAGCTTTACCTTACATTTCATGCTTAAAATTACTACGTGCAGAATTGTAAACTCCACGTTTCAAGCTACAGATTAATTCTTGCACAATTGCCTTATGAAGAACTGAACAAAGAATCCCTCTTAAGGGGCAATGCTGTCACCCCTCGACACCTCTTCCCTCCATACCACCCTAGCAGTTGTGCAGCAAACTGGGTACTGCTAAAAGCTGATTTTTTGGGGGTTAGTCTTCTGACAGCTTACTTGGGTTAGCAAAAGCAGAGCACAGGAACATGCAGCAATGCCACTCGGTGCTACTACTGGTGGCTTCCAGTGTGTAGGCTCCTCTCTAACATGTTTTAACCTATTAAAAGGGCTCTTCTTAATTCATTTTGTTGATGTGGACAGGCTTGCTTTCTTTTTACTTTTAAGCATGAAGCCTAATGTGCTAAGATAGCAAGTGATTATGTCACATTAACACCATCCCTTTAAAAAACAAAAAAACCCCCACAATAAAGCAAGTATTACAAAGAACTTTAATTACCCTAAAAATCCTAAATACTGCTTACCTGCAGGAAAACAATTCTAATAAAACATGCCCTGCCTGAAGTGATCATCTTAGCAAACTAAAGTTATATGACCACTTTTGATTTGGCATCTCAAGAGGTGTTAGAATATTACTGCCAATATGATTTATAAAAAGACATCAAATTCATCTCACAGCTGACAATGTAGGAAAAATTTCATTGTGTTTATTACATGTTTTCAGAAGAAACTTCTGCCTTGGCAGACATGCAGTCTTTATATGTACACTTAATAGGTATTCTAGTAACTGAATAGGGAAATCTAATACTGATAAATCATGAAATGTATTAATAAATGTACTATAACAAAGCACTTGTCTCAAGAGGAAAATGGAAAAGAAACTCGATTACAAGCATCCCATCCTTTGTTCCTTCACTGGGACAAAGCCCCATTTTTTTGCAAGCCAATCAAATGGATTGTTTCTTAGCTTTACAAGATTCATTTCTTTCCTGAGTTCAGGCCTTCGTTCCAGACTGTCTACTTCACGTGTTCACCAGCGCGCGGCCAAACACCGATGGGCAATTTGCCTTTTTGGCAAGACTTCTGAAGCTTTCATTTTACCTTTAAGTCAACAGTTTCTGTCCAGAGGATTGATGGTATGGTGTCTCTCAGGAATCTAAAGCTAACAGTTTCACTTGCATTGTACAAAGCATCTGACACTACACCGAACTTTCTCTTAAATCAAAAACCACCCAAAACATTTGTGATTTGATGTTGTAAAAATATCTGCGTACCTGCCACACTCCCACAATTGCATTGGCTACTAATATAAGTAAGATTACAAAAGGCTCTACAAATGCTGTGATTGTTTCTTCACCTTCTTCAAACCAGGCCAGGACCTGCAAGAGAAACAATGATTTAAATCACTAACTAATTAAATACACACAGACACCTTGCAAACTTCAGACCAAATTAAGTTTCAGCTTAAGGTTCAACTCCTCAGACTTCAGCAATTTTGGAAACTCCCGAATCTTCCAAGGGGTAATCCTGTAGTTCATGAATGAGCTGACAATATGCAATGGAAAAAGGGGAAAAAAGAATCTTTACTAAAGCAGTACAAAGTTCACTTCCAAGGCTGCTCTTCTTTTAAAGGAGCAAGCTATTTATGTGGAAAACTCATTGCTGCTTTTGCTTCAAAAATGAAAGCAGAAGTTGTGACAGCTACAGCAGTGCAGTTTAAAAAAACCCAAACATTACTGTATAAAATAGGATGCAGACAGATTAGTTTGACTACTTCGAGCAATAAAACTTCGCCAGAATCTGAATTTTAACCAAGTTAATTGTTCTTTTCCAAAAACTTAGACACACAAATGAAAACAGCTCTACAAGGTTTCAGCAAGTACATATGAAAAACAAGCACCTACTTATTTAAATGCAAGTAGTGTCTTCCTGAAGCATCTAAGTGAATTGTATAGTTACATCTGCAGTTGAATTCGGAGCCGAATAACTAATAAACTGGATTTTCCAAAGTAAATCAACTTCAGCACTTGCACAAAAGGCTCCACAGAGATTCTATTTTAATTAATTCACTCTAGAGTTCCACTCTAGTGTCAGGCTTCTGCCAGTCACTCGGCGTGAACAGGTACATGCCTAGGCCTCTGCAGAGTTCTGCAGTTACCAAAGAAAAGTCAAGCTAACACGACCAGAGAGGAAGAGCTTTTTCGTCAGCATGTTGAGCAACAGGAAGCCTGGAAAGTGACAGTCAATAGGAACAACGTGTTGAGATAATTAGGACTGGTAGTCAGGCAACAGCACTCTGAATCACTAGAAGACTGCAGCGAGCAAACCGTTACTAAAGCAAGGGCCATAATTCCACCAACATGCTGCTGAGACCTATTGCTCAATTGTGAAACACTCCAGGATGTTAAAAGGAAGGAGCAGCAGTAGCATAAAAGCCTCAAGCAGAAACCAGACTGTCAAGCAAATCCAGTGCAACAACAAATTTTTTATTACAAAAGGATAAACTTCCAGGATCCAGGTTATGATTAATAAGACTGAAACATTCCAACTGGCACTAGAACATTTTGAGGGTCTGTGTAATCCCTCTGGAGAAGAGCTTTAGTCAGAATCCCTTACGTTCTCTGCATCTTGGTGCTTCTGCCCTCCTCCCGCACCACTAATCTCCAATCCCCAGTAACAACTCCTGCCATTTGACCTGCTAGAGCAGCCACACAATCTACACCGCAGCCTTCACTCCACGCATGACTCCTTAGAGCACAGGCAACTTGAACTCTGCACCAGCACTGCTGCTTCCTGGGGAGCTACAGAAAAGGCCATTGGTACATTTCCAGTTTTCTTAGCATATAGGAGGTCACACACTGCCACCTGAAAAGCTGCTTAGTATCTGTTTCTTCCCTCCCTTTCTTTATTGGAATTCTGCAGAGCCTGTTTTGCTTGTAACAAAGCAAGTAAATTCAATCATTTTGTCATATTTTTCACAGAGCAGGAACCTACAAGGTTAACTGGAATGAAACATCTGCTTTACACAATGCTAAACCATAATCTTTTCAGATTGCAGACTGTTTGTTGTAAAATAACATTGAGAAAGCCTGCAATTTTAAGAGGTACGGAAAGCAGCTACAAGGACAGCAAGATCCAAGTTTGTCAAGGAGAACCAAAATTAAGTATTCAAGGGATTTTTTTCTTTCAATAAGCCATTATTTCAAAAAGAGCAGATGGACTCTGATTAGAGATCCTGACAGTAGAGATCTGACAGTTTAAATCCTCACTGTTGGGATTTTTTTTTTTATTTTTTGGGAGGGGCAAAACTATCAATCTGTGACCAGATTAAAACGAACTATCTAGCTAATCCTGGAAGCCAGCAACACACATTTCGCCCCCCAAGAAGTTCTAGAACATTTTACTAAGTGTAGACACATAAATAACAGAATACATTGCTATAACAAAACCAAGAACTGGCAAACTACATACGTATGTCTGTTACATATTGCTGTAACAGATCAGGTTTATTATTTGATAGTAGCCTGAAGTAAAAACAAAACCACAGTGAAAACCAGAGAGAAAACAGAACAAGGAATACAAGCATTTCACTAGGTGTTTTTAGTCATAACATATCATACGCTGAAACCTGGTAGACACGAGACAATTCTTGTCCAAGGCATTGAGTCCTTGTCAGAAAGTTCTCACTAGCACACTTTTAAGACCCTGGAGAGATTTACAATGAGAGATCTTTTATTTGAGTAGTACTCAGAAGGGCTCCACCATATTTCAGCCCTAATCACTTTAAGACTCACGTGTAGAACAGCTTAATTTCCAGGTCATTGATTTCCAATGTACTGTTCAGGCAGTATGGTCAATAAGTAAAGTTACCATGTACTTAGGAAGCTTAAAAGAGTAGGGGGGCGGGGAAAAAAGCATAACATAATTGCTCAAAAGAAATGCAAGCCTGAAAAATATAAGGGAAATTAATAGCAAGACATAAAAGTCCCATATCAACAGCCAACGTAAGCAGCTTAAAGGACAACTTTCATTCAGCATATTTGCTTTAGGGCTGCTAGAGCTATGGCTTGCAAAAGCCTGTTTTAATCAAAGCCTAATGGAGTCGACCTGCAGGACACTAAGCTGAAAAATGCACAATGACAGGCAAACAGCACTTAAGTTTTCAGGACTCTTTGTAAAAAGGGGGCAGAAGTCAGCTAATGAGGTGCCGACTGATGAAAACAGCCAGAAGAACAGCAGTGTCCTTACAGCTTTTTGCATTTCTACAAGGTAGGTGACTGTGTTGTCAGGTAAGTTGTGGAGACAATTTGTCTCAGATGACTCTAAGTTACAAAACAGAATTGAAGAATGGAAGTATCAAGATAGAAGTCTGTTGCCCAGCAGGCTGTACCCGCTTACCACTAACAGAGGAAAAGCAAAGAGTTTGTTGTCAGCAACCTAACGATGCTTTTTTGTTTGTTTTTCATTCTGACAATGGAAACTTAGAAGCAAGCTAGGGGAGTAAGATCCCGTCATAACAAAAAGAAACCCTGGATACATTAAAACAGGTCATGTAAAACTATGGACTGCTTCGAAGACCTTTCCTCTCGCAGGATTCTGTGAATTAAGATTTAATATATTTTGGAAAGAGTACCAACTACTGCTCAGAAACCTCTCTTGTAGTGATTTCTCTTTTCAACACAAACTAGCTTTAAATTAAGCAGATGCAAACTACTTTAGTATTCCTGATATTTCTTCCATGCAAGTTACACTGAACACAGGAAATACTAAAGAGAAAACTCCATTATATTAGTTCCATTATTCAGTAGAGATTTTTAGTTGTTGCTCAAGGAGAGAAAAAACCAAACCAGATCTTGACCACACATATAAGTAGAAAATTCAGACTTTCACCAGGTTAGCAGATTGTAAGCACTCAGATATGCTACTCAGTATTTCTGAAAACACTTCCTGTGTTTAGTGAAGCAATAAGGAGAGAAAGAAAAAAAAAGATACATAGTACCCACAGTTTAATTTCTACTGAGCAAAGTGGAATCACAATTGCTTTTCAGTTTTATCACCCTTACCCATCACAGTTGGTATCTCAGGTGCTATTGAGTACTCTGAGTTCAGCTAAAAGCCTGTCTGTCAGTGTAACCTTCTACAGCATCCTCATCTTGTGCCACATACTCACCACTACTGACCTTAACAGGTAGCTTTTGGGGTTATTGCAGGGCAAAGCCTGCAACATTTTGACTGCCACATTTTACTTCCTCCAAGAGTAACTTTGCTCACCTTTTAACAGAGTTTAAGTTATATTCACTCATTCACAGGCTATGATCATCTCAGGACTAAATCACAATATATTGTTTTAATCTAAACATGGCTGTCTGCAAATAGAAAACATTCCTAAACTGGCTTAGAAGTCAATGTTCTGGGAATCAGAGAAGCAACTAGGGAGGGGGGAAAATACAGAATGCTGTATTAATACTGAAGGGTTTTGGTAGAGTTTATAGTCTATGCTGCACCTTGTAGAAGAAAATGCACTGTCAGCGTGATGCAAAGATAAGGTTGCATAGCTAAGCATACATCACTGTTTAAAGCATATATACTTTACCAAAGAATTATTCTAATCAGATGCACAGTTAACATCTTGCAACTCAAAGTAATTTATACAGCAAAGCAAGCTGTTCTTTTATGTACATACTGTGGACCCGAGTACATGCTACACAAGTAGCAACAATTAAAAGCCACAGCTTGTGGAAAATCAAATATCCTCTTATTTGCATCTAGAAAGTCAGGCTGTGAAGGCCTTTGAACTGCTGAGATACACTTCACAGGTTTATTTCTGCAGAGGCTTCACAGATTTGAAATAACACAGAGACAAGGTCCAAGCCAATATGTAGATTCATTTACTCACCATCAGAAATTTATATTGTTCCTCCTCAAAAGCCATACCGAGGGCTTTTACTAACTAGGCACATCTGCAACAGCAGTTTCAACTTGGAATGTAGGACACCATATCTACAGCCCACAAACACGCAGCGTATGACCCCTACAATCAGCCAGGGTGACACAGATTCAGCTGTTAGTCTGATTTGTTTTACTGACACATACCTGACAGGGGGTGTGGGAGTAGAGGACACAAGAGGCACTTGGAACAGCCAAGTTTATAATGTACGTAAGAGGGGATGCTTGTGCCTAAAAATCTAATGCAGAACTCTACATTAAAGATTGCTGTTTCTGTGCCATCACTCAACAGTAAGGATCTAGTAAGATTTATCATCACAACACAATCACCAGAACAGCTTCCACAACCCAAAACAATGATCTCTGTACCTCGAGATCTTCTCTCAGACCTGAATCATCCACTTCTTTTTTTAAATTGATGTGCAGCTGGTAAATTCAGCTGATGTTAATTTTTGCAGCAACAGTCTTTCTATCAATGCGCTCAACAGCTCTTTACAGCTACTACAAAAGTTTCTAATGTGCTTTCATCAAGAAAACATCTTAAAACCCAAGAAAAACAGGCAATAGATCATCACCTTCTGAGTAAAGAAAAAGCCAGAAGCTAACACAGAGGGGAAGTGCTTTTAAAGTATGAAAATTGTATGATATCTAGTTTGTTGCTTGGGTTTTTTCCAGATTTCATCAAAAAGAGAAAATCTTTTATCAATTTATAGTGGGTACCCGTAATTACTAAATAGGAGACAAAAAGCAGAGCAGTAGCCCAAGGTCATACATACACCATGCCAGCTGCACAGAAGCAGAGAACTCAGACCTATCCCACGCTCCATTAGACTACAGTCTCCTCTTAGACAGGAAAACTAAGGATACTGAAAAAAGAAACTGAATCCAGTTAATAATCAAGTTTTCAGCAAGGGCTTGGCAGTGTATGTTCCATGACCTCTGTCAGCCTGGTATCAATGCTTACACGGACTCAGCAATGAAAGCTTGAAGCTTGATGAATCTGATTTTTCACTTATTTTGTTATAACAAGAAGTTATGTACCTTGGCATGGAAAGTTAAACTTCTGCACTGTCATTTATCTGATCAGATGAAAGAAACACTCCTGTGTTTTCAGGAACAAAAAATACATCCCCTTCTCATCCTCTGGGAGCAGAAAATGGGAAAGAAGAAGAGGAAAAGAAAAAGCCTGAGTGACCTGCTTATTCTGCTTTCTATAGCCAGCCAGATTTCCTCCTGAGGAAACAGAGGAGCAAGGAAAGCACATCTGGCCCCACGGTCAAGACCAATGCCACCAACTGTTGCTCAGCTGGTAACTGGTATACACATACCACAACCCAAAGCTCTCTGGAAGGGGTCAGTGTGGGGAGAGCTGAAGCCTCTCTTGGTGGAGGATCAGCAACACAGCACATACTGCAACAGCCACCACAGGGCAACCCTTTCCCCAGCACACAGAGCAGTTTCAGAGTACTCTCATCTCTGCCCATCCTAATAAGCTTACCCTTAGCTAAAGGGTCACCACAATTTCCACTCCCCCCAAGAGCTGCACCATTCATTTTTGGGTTTTTTAAAGCAGTTAATGAAAACTCCAGGGTGAAGTCTACTGCAAACTTTTACTCCTACCTAAATGATTTAATAGGCTGTGCACTTTTTCTGTTGTCCAACTCCTGAAGACATAGAGCCTTCATCTTCCTTCTACACTTAGCCTTTGCTCTGTTCCCCAGTGTTTCAGCAAACATGTGCCCTTTACAAATTGTGTAAAAAGACTGCCTAAACATGAGTTTAAAAAAAAAAAAGGAAGAAAAGTTAAAAGTGTTCTTGTTCTTTTAAACCTGTATACAAAGCAAGGTGTCCATTTAATGACTGGACTATTCAAAGGTCAGTTACCAAATTTGGTCAACAATGGTGCCATCACAGCCGTCATCATTCTTGTCACTGTCAAAAGCAACAACTGTCACCTTGCTATTATCAGGAAGGGAAGGCAACTGGAATATTCGCCATGTAAATTCTATTTACAGTCTGCATCGCATCCAAAAATGTCTTCCAATGATTATACATTGAGCTTGATAACGATTAACTTAAAGGCAAGAAGAATGTCCAGTTAAACGCTTACTTACTCAAGGTTAGTTTTCAAAGCCAACAAAAGCATTGGGAAATCCCACAGCAAATAAGCAAACTGGGTTGAATGAGAAGCACTTTTAGAAATACCTGTCTGGTGTAGTTATGTAGTTATGACTCATGCAATGAAAGATTCCCCAGGATTTTTTCCTAGCATACAGAAACCTCTTCACAAGGCAACTAATTTCACAGATAGCGATTTACTTCACGTGTTCTACTTCTACCTTTTGAGAAAGACTAACTGCACATACAGTTCCTAGACACTGGAACATCTGTCATTCTGCAATACAGAAGCCTACGAAATATATATATATTAAAAAAATAATCATACTTACAAAAGATATACAAGCTGCCAGCAACAAAATTCTAACTAGTAAGTCTTCAAATTGTTCAATCACAAGCTCGAGCAAAGTTTTTCCTGCAATATGTAACAAAGCCATTTAGTTACGCACATAAAAAAAAAAGAGAGAATTATCTGCAACAATTAGAAGATTTCATGAACATGCTTACCTTCCTCAGCTGGTAACTCTGTCAGCAGAAGATTTTTCCAGGAAGCATGTGAAAGAAAAGAAATGATTGAAGAAACACATTAGAGTACTATCAGGCATCCAGCAGATATTGTTCCTGAATTGCACACTTAACTGGGTTGGATTTGACAAGACATACTGAAAGCCCCATTAAGGTGGTGCTCTTTTGACGAGAGCATCAAAACAGACCCGATAGTCTTGCATTTTAAGACACATACAGGTCAGCCGGAACATGCTGAGGGTTATAATTCAGCCAAGTCATCACTCCAGCCAGCTGTGGGACTTGTGCTGTTGCTGCACACAAAGGGTCAAAGGCTCAAAACGCTTTTCAAAGGCTTTCTGACAAAGGCTTTCCTCCACATTCACTTCAAAAACAACAAACCACCGAACTTGGTTTAAAATATTTCAAAATATTCTCCGTTTCAAGGGTATTTTCTTTTTCCTGCTCTCCCTTTTATTGCCCCGCAACTAGATTTAGTCATTCAAGAGGCACAAAAGCAGTGTTAGAGCTAAGAAAAAACAACTTTCCGTCTAATCTTCTCATAGTTTTTCATTTTTACACAACGGCAAGGCAGTTCAGAAGGAACTGGGAAGGCCAAGCAATAAGGATTTTCATAACGAAACATCTTGTCGGCTGAATTTTGTGCCCGGAGTCGGTAAGAGAATGGAAACCAGGCACAGAAAAGCATCGAAAGGGAGGCAAAAGCGAAGGTCAAGACGGACAAAAGAGGGGGGGGAAAAAAAAAAAAAAAGAAAGAAAACCAACCCAACCCACAGCGCTTCATTTCAGAATGGAAGAAGATTTCCCACCGTTAAGGTGGAAGGAAACGGAGGTGACATCCTCCTTCCCAAAGCAGCCCTGCGAGCTCGGGGTATGAAAGAAACCCACGAGGTGGAGTTCAAGTCAGCCATCTTCTCTCCCTCGCTCCTATTCCGGGTCCTGTGAAGAGATGCCGGCTTTGCAAATACACTCGCACGTTAGGCCTTGAAACGGGGCCCCGAGAAGGATGAGCGAGGAAGAGAAAGGGGCGGAAAAGGGAGCGGGGTGCGGGGGAGGGGGGGAAGAAGCCGAGTGCC
>WTSP01021584.1:0-43134 GCA_025331215.1 Actenoides lindsayi | reverse complement strand
CGGACTGGGCTGCTGGGAGGTGGAGGCCGGCGGGCGAGGTGCCTCCGGCCCGGGGCAGGCACCGTGTAGGGGCGCCTCAGCTGTGGCTGTTGCGGGTCCCCGCAGGACGGGAGCAGAAGGCCGCCGGAGCAACAATGGCCAAGCCACCCGTCACGCCCACGAGCGTCAGGGCAACCGCGCCCGAGGCCTTCATGGTGCTCCACCTGAGGATGAGGGTGGTGGAAGAGCAAGCCAGCGCACTGGTGCAAGACCTGGAGGCGCTCGGTGCCGCTGGGCAGAGGTATGGAGGACGCAGGGGTAAGCTTTTTCCCTCCTGAAGAGCTCACACTCTTCTCGATTTTCCTCATCCTGTTTCTCGTTGCACCCCCATGCCATGCTTTGCCCTTCTCTCCATGAGGGAGCTGCTACGGGCAGAGTCTGCAGGAATGGTCTACAGCAGCCTTGAGGCTCGGGAAACCAGCTAACTCTAGGAAACGTGGTTTCTGATCTCATCACATCTATAATGTGTACGTGCAATGTCAGGTAGGTATGCACACACAGAGTAGGCCAGTCTCGTCTCCTTTTCAGCCTCCACCGTTTACACTCCAAGACCTCAGAAACACCTGCTGCTCACTCAGCCATTAGCCCTGTGCAGGCCAGGGTGGCCTTTGTGGGAGAAAATACGCTGTGGAAAAACTGTGAAACGCTGGTGAATCGAATGTGTCGGTTAGAGAGTGTCGTGCAGACACTGAAGTTAAACATCTTTCAGCTGCAGACAGAAAAGGAACGGAATCCAAAGCATGCAGGTAGTAAAAAAGGGTTTTTTTTACCGCTTCCTCCTTCATTGTCCCTCCGTATGCTTCTTCTGTCAACGAAAGTTTTTTCCTCTTCCTTGCGGCAGCCCAGCTGGAGCAGCGCCTCAATGCAATCCATGAGGAGCATTTGCAAGAAATGAAGGTTGTGCAGCGAGAAGCAATGAAGTTGCACCAGCAGCTGAGTGATGTGAAAGAGGCTGAAGACAAGGCAAAAGCAGAAGTTCGGCGACTCAGTGCTGCTCTGGAAATTATGACTGCGTCCAAGGTACAAAAGATTATGATCTGCCTGTAGCTTCAGGTATTAGCAGGCTTGTTTTTAAGTACATTGATTCCTGACGTAATTAAACAGAAGGTAGAATCAGCTGAAAGAAGGAGTTTGTGGTACACTGTTGACAGTAAGAGCAAACACTTTTTGGTAACGAGGATCTGTGCTTCCATCCATTAAAAAAAAAAATTACATAGCAAATCAAGATTAAAAATAGTTGAGATTTGTAATTCTCTCATCTTCGTGACTTAAGTTCATGCTAGCTTTCACGCAGAGAGTTCTCAATAGCTTTTCTGTTTTCCCAGGAACTTGCATTTCTCTGGTGTTTCAAGTCTTACACTTCTAGTACTGACTCCCTTGAAGAGAATTTCAATGGAGTACGTCACTCAGTCTCATTAATTGTCTTAAAGAATGTGTTGCTTCTTAGTGCTTACACCCCTATATTCAGAGAACAGAGAACATCAGTCTGGAGATAGAAATCAAGTTCTAGGTGTTATCATGGCAGCTGCAATTTATAATACCTATTGCTTTTGCAATAGTTATGAACACAGAAAGTTAAAAGTATCTGTTCCTTTCATCTTTAGATGAATGTAGTGATTGCAGCTGAGGAACTGAGGAACACAAAGCAGAAAATGAACTGTAGACTTCAGGAGGTAAGTACAAGAGCAAGGAGCTTAGTAGGAGGCTGAATTTGCCAAGTATTATTTAAAGATTTGATGATGGTCCTTACAGAATATTCTGCCTGCAGTTTTGGGCTGTGCACAACCCAAAGGAACCTGCCAGCCATTCTCATAACTAAGTACCCAGACGGAGCATCTTTCATATATGATCTCGGAGTATTTGTTCAATCTACTCAAAGAGACCTGGGTCAGAAAGTGTTTATTTTTCCTAGCTAACAGAACATCTGTCCCGGGAGATCAGCCGGCGGGAGTCGTTGGAGGAATCCCAAGCAACTGTGATGTGTCATGTACAGGACATGGAAACAACAGTAGAAGCAGAACGGAAGCAGGTTTGAGAAACTTTCAGTCTTCTTTTATATCTGTTTTCATTTTCTCATCGGGGAGGAAGAGCAAGAATTTGGATGTCATTCCTAGAAGCCAGTTAAAACACTTTACGACATTTTGTACAAACTATTGGAAGAGATCCTGTAGTCAAACTTCCTGCTCAGGGTAGGAGTATCACAAACACTTGCTTGGGGCAGGGATGGATTTGTCAAGCAGACATCAAGGACTGTGAGTGAGTGGCTGCTTTAGGTGTTCTTTATAGTGCTGCAGTAATGTTCCAGTTAAGATTTCTTTTTTCTAGCATCTGACCTGAATGTTCCAAGCTTAAATTTGGAACCATTGCCCCTTCTTAAAACATTCAATGCAACTGGAAAGAGTTTGACTTCATACTCTTTGTAACTACCTCTCAGATTTGTGGGCAACTGGATCCTGCCTTAACCTCTTCCTCACCAGGCTAAAAAAGCCTCTTTATAATTGAGGTACTGATAAATAGATAGAAAATGCAATTTCTGAAAGGTACTCTGTTGACATCTTGAACTTTCTGGTAATGAGAATGTTTCCTCCATTAATTGCCATGGTGACAAAGCTAGATTTTTGTTCTCAGCTGTATTTGTATTATATAGCTATTCTGGAGGGTGGGGGAGAGGGCATAGTTCATGGTAGAAATAAACTGGCTTGCACATAGTTCAAGTAAGCAAAACCAGCCCTCCTCTCTGCATGTGTACACACACACAAGCCACATGCAGTCTCTCTAACACTTCTGAATTCATAGCAACAGTTTAGTAAGGATAAAAGAAAGTGAATAGCAAAATATCAAAACTTGAATAACTAAGGATTGGGTTTTTTTCAGTTTTTTTGTAATCATTAGGGTGTCTTTTGTTCCTGAAACATACAGAGTTCCGCTGGAAATTACTAGATTCTTTTCCTGCATGCCTTTTATCATCTTTTGTGCCCTTCTACAGCACAAGTATAAAAATGATGGATACATTATTGAACTATATGAATTATATATACATCATGTGAGAAGCAAAGGCTTATTTTAATTTATCTATTCCTTTGTGATGGGTATAGCTGACTTTGTGGTATATATATTAGCTAGTTTTAAACCAACAAAAAAAAATACTCAAAAAATGGCATGAGACAGACTTGTTAAGTGCCGTGAGTGTTGCTTTCACCTTTTATAGCTTTATCTTTTTCGTGACCTTTTAATTGTGTGCAAACTTGCTAGATTGTCTCTGTGATATAAAGGTGATTGTACAGACAGATCAGTATTCAGACTCTGAAATATGCTTAGGTTTGTCTGACTGAATTCTGCATCTTAAAGAATAATCTGTCATACCATTGCAGGTACGGATACTACAGCAGGACTGCCAAGAGTTGCGTAAAGATGTCCAGCTAGCCCAAGTGAGGCTGCAAGAGGAGGAGGAAAGAACCGCCCAACTGGAACAACAGTGCACACAGCTGAAAGCTGAGCTGGGTAAGACCATGAGTTCATTGTCATACCTTTCTAGCTCTTCTCTCACTGCTTTCACAGTGAGAGGAGACAAGCACCAAGGTCCTCCAGACCTATGGCAGGTGTATGAGTCAACAGGAATGGAAGGCAACTTGAGACATGATGAAATACTGAAGGACTTCAGTTTCCATGTGATGTTTCTAAAGCCTCTGCTTACCTAGAGGAAACTGACAGCTGTGGTAATCAGGGTAGTGAATACACAACAATAATATGAAAAGATTCTATCAGCATAAATTCTTTACAGAGGAGACTTCAACCAGCAAGTAACCATTAACACAGGATTCCTGAATTGATGTGCAAGTAGAGTACCCATTGCTATTGAGTCTTTGTTTTTTTAAAAAAACAGGTACTCTATTAAACATCAGTAGAAGGACAAGCATCTTAGATAAGCCTCTGCTTGATCTCGTTTAGATTCCCAGTCTATTGATGTAGCTGCTTATAAGGGAGCTAGGTGGCATTTAATGCACTCCAGGGTAGGGGAGGCTCCATATTGTCAAAACTGAAGGTAAATATTCCTCACCTAAAGCCTGTTCCTTATTCCCAAACAACTCACAGTAACCATGCCTAAATCCTAATTCTTGTTCTGATGCAGTGAAAAACTCAATAACTGCAGTTATTCAGCAGGCATTCTTTATTTTGCGGTGCTGGACGCACAGGGGATCGCTCCTCCAAACGTGTGTACCCATGCAAGCTGGGTACCTAGTTTATATGCAGGCTAAAAATGCACATTCATTATATTTCTTAGAAAGGGCAGTCTTATGCTAATAGGTTCCTGGAATTCATTTACATAGCCTGAGCACTCATAATAAAGTTAGGGTTAGGGTCTTTTCTCCCCTCAGTGGTCTTTTGTGACCTCTGGTGGTCATTTACTTCATCTTCTCTTCTCCATCACTGTGTTGACCTAAAGCCTAAAATCCTTATTCTTGCCACAAAACTGGTTCTTGTTTGTTCAGCATGCTCAGGTGCCTTGAGATGTCTTCTTGTCCTGTTCCTGGAGATAATCACAAGGTTATGAATTTCACAGTATGTCCCTACTATACAACTACCCATTTATTGTTGTTGCTTGTTCAAAGATTAGTAAAACTCCACCAGACATCCTGGCCCCTGCCTTCAGTTCTTGGCATCCTTCCCTTGGGACCTTTTTTAGATTTCTAGCTACTCCTTTCACAGAAGTGGTCCTGTTTCCCATATGTTTTGTTTGTTGCTCTGCAAATCACACAGGTGATAATTAACCTGTAGCTCACAGAAGGCAGTCAGTGTTTCTGTGTAAGGCATGGCAAGGTGAGAGTAACTTGTCACATTGTGTCGGAGCTGGCTAAATAGGGCAGAACAATGGCAAAATAATTCTCTTCCTCAGAACAAATCCATATGCAAATGACAAACTTAAATGAGATGTAAAATTTTTCTTTCCTTCTGTATCAAATAATCCCGCTGATCAAGGCTTTTTCCCTTTGTTCATTGAAGGAGCTTTTGCATGATCCCGTGCTACCTTGGGTGTCATAATATTTTGGCTAGATTTCCCTCTCTGCTCCACTCATGCTGAATTGTCTCTTGTCGTCTTCCTTTTTTCCTTTGTTATACAGCACAGCAGAGTAAGAGGCTAGCTATTACAGGCCGATTGATCCAAATTCCAACAAAAATGCTTCTCTTTTTAGATTTGTGTGGTTTAAACAAGGCTCTAACTGCTGTTCTTTTTCAGTGCACAAAATCTTGTGAAGTTGCATATGGGCTGCGGGTTACAGTCGGGACAAATGATTTGCCTACACACTGAACTGAACAGCCAAATAAGACTGAAGGTTATTTGAATTTTCTCAAGCAATCACAGAACTGATGTGTGTAGGAGACTGGCACGGTGGCATGCTTAATTTTAAAACTAAGTAGGTGACAATTTATGGACTCTATTTAAAAAAAGTAATATTGCTGAAATATTGAAGCAACCAAGGAAACTGTTAAAGAACAACACATGTGAAGTCACATATTCAGTAACTTAGCTAAACTCAAATGCTAAATCAAAATGTCACCTTTTAAAATTGCCAATCAGATGACAAAGCACGTCCTGACATTCTTTTCTATTTTTAGACTCCAGGAACTGTATCATTTCCCAGCTTGGTGAAGAAGCAAAAGTAAGTTGTAAACAAGTATTTATGAGGAAAACAGCTAAAAAAAGATCAGACCAGCCTGTGTGGGGCTTTTCAAATATACCCCACTTCAGAGGCAGAATTTTTGTGTGAACAAATGCCAAATGTGACCAAGGCTACTAGCCATTCAATGTCTTATTTTATTATTTTACCAGTTTGGAGGTGACCTACTTAGTTTTTGTAAGATTAACTTTCATATTCTATTGATATATCAAAACAGGGATATGAACACTTTCCTTGGAAAGCTAGAACTGACCACAAAACACAGTTGTGGTTGGAAAAGTATTACATACAAAGGAGACAAATAGATGCATTGGTGATTAATACTACAGAAAAATCAGAACCTTGGACAACTGGGTACTAACTGGCCAAAGAGAGATGCTTATTGCCTGTGTAGGAACTGTGTGTGCTGTCTGAAGTCTTTTCTGAAAGAGTAAGTTTCAGTGAAGATAAGGTAAAAGTTTGGCTTGTATGTGGAGTCTCAGCAAAGGTTTCCTTCAGTTGTGAATTAGGCACTTCCAGCAAGGAGACCTTTTAAGTTCAGAAGTATTGAGATTAATTATAGTGGAAGCTAGTAAGTTTGAGCTCAGAAGAGTATGAAGTCACCCTCAACTTTCAAAGCTTAGTTAGAGCACGTAGGACTTTGGTTATTATTTCACAGTATATTTCAGAAAGAGGCTTGTACTATAGGGTCCATATCTGGTGCTTGCAAGAGCACACAGCCACGTGACGGTAGCTTAAAGGAAATAGGCAGCTATGAAGCGAAGACTTGATATTTGTGAAGTACCTGCCTAAATGAAATTTAATTTTTTTCTCAGTGGATGTTCTATTTTATTGCCCCTTAGAATGCCCAGCTGTCCTTTAGTAAACAATGCAGAGAGAACCTGCAGCTTCAGTCGAAAATGACAGCTCTGCGAGAAACAGCAGAGAAAGTACAGGTAATAAGAATAGGTACTTTTGTTTTTAAAGCAGAAATAAAGTATAACAAAACAAGTGATTACAGTGAGAAATGATACATGTACTGCAGGTCAGGAGACCGAGTTTAGTGCCCTCTGGTAATGCAGGCTAATGAACAACTTCCACTGGAGGAATTCGATCACTAGCCTAAGTAGCTCTTCCATATTTACCAGCTTTAAGGCTGGAAAGTTTTCCTCCTGATACTTATTTTGAATCAGCTTTTTTTGAAAGTATCTTCGTCGGGGTCCAGGACCTGCAGAACTAGTGCTGCTCCCTCTTCTGTCTGCCCCTGTAGTAGTACATTTATATTCCTTTGCACCATATGCATTCATATTATATATGGATGTGTTTCTATTAATGAATCAAATATGGAGTACCTGCTTGGATAAAATTTCCTTTGCCTTGTGGGACAAAGTTTGACCTCAGTACATTCTAAAGATACTTTCCCTCTCATTAGAACATGTTTTAGAAAACATTTTTCTATTTTTTCCCCTTCCCCCCAACATATACTTGTTTATTGGATGGTGTTCACTGGTAATAGGATTTGGATGTGTCTTTCACAGGAAGTTCCATTTTATTTTGGTTATCTACAGTAATTCAATGATGAAATCAGTAGTGATCCCTTTTCAATTTTTGCCTTCTTTGCCTTAGAAACACTACTTTTTTTCTGAACTTCAAAACTAGTAAGTGATTATGCTTGATTGGTAGTTTACGTTCTCGTCTTTCACATTGCTGTAAACTGTTAACACTGTGGAATAAGTTTGCCATAAATTGAGACTACCTGATCAAAATTTTTAGACACTTTCACCTAACGTAGATTTTCCACATCTGCAAGAGATCTTGCAAAAGTTTCTGATAGCCTACTATGCAGAAAAAAAACCCCAACAAACAAAAACCCTGAAAACATCTTCTGTCTAACCAGGTTCTTAATGACCACTTAAGCCAGAAATGCTCAGAACTCAGCACCACCCTCCAGAGTGCTGCCATGGAGAATGCTCAACTCATTTCAGATCATCAGACCATGCTTAAGGTACGTAGCCTACTCTTACAGACCAAGAAAGTTGTCTGCAGCTCAGGCATTAGACAACAGACTAATTCCTAATACTCATAAGCTGTGGGAATACAGTAAAATACATGTAACAGTGTTCTATAAATACAGAAAGTAGGAAGTTCTGTAAAGGTGGTGATAAAATAGTGTTAGTGTCTTCTTTGGCAAAGATTTATTTTCAGTACAGAATAAAAAGTCATATGTTATGGGGAAAGAGTGCAAATATTTAATATTATTTATAGAAACATCTTGTAATAACCACTGAGAAAGAGGAATAGGAATTAATAAGCATTGTAAATACTGTAAATGCAGAAGCTGAGTGGAAGTAATAAGGATCTGAAATTAAATATAAAAGCTAGGTAACATGAACTCAGCGTTGTAACCATATTCAAAGAGGACACCACAATATGCAGAA
This sequence comes from Actenoides lindsayi, assembly GCA_025331215.1. Lineage (NCBI taxonomy): Eukaryota > Metazoa > Chordata > Aves > Coraciiformes > Alcedinidae > Actenoides > Actenoides lindsayi. Next base: position 35,000 of record WTSP01021584.1, on the reverse strand, counting down.
CTATAGGGATGATGCAGGAGCTTAATGACCAATTAGCAGCTTTGCAAATTAATTACTCATCCCTCATAATTCTGATGTTAGTGTTATTGCCTGCTTTATTTTTCCCCTTTAGGCAGAGCAAGAAGAGACTTACAAGCTGCAAGACCAAGACTCACTTCTGAATACTGCCCATGCCAAAATCCTTGGAGAGCTGCAGAGTGTGCAGCATGAGAGGGCTCAGCTTCAAAGAGAGCTGTGAGGAGTTGTCCCTTCTGCAGCCTCTGTCTCCCACTCCTCCTTTGCATTCTCAGCATCTTAATTTCTGCTTCTCTAGCACTTGTTAACACAGAAGGGCCAGTTTGGTGTTTAATATAGAGGCCATCTTCTGTTCTTCTCTTGTGCTAGAACTCCATCTTGGCTACTTTGTCCTTCTTTAGGGAGGCCTTGCATAGAGCGAACGGCAAACGCGGGCAGAAAGCAAGCCTTGCTGAGGAGGCAGCCACGACACGGAGACAGCTTTTGGAGTGTACTATTGCTAGACTGCAAGGTCAACTTGAGACAGCTTTGCAAGAGAAAGGATCTCTGCTGGCAGAAAAGGAAGACCTTCAAGAGGAGGTACAGAAAACTTGTTGTTTGAAAGCTATGTTGTTGAAGGCTGCTTTTGGACCCACATCACTGGAGTTCTTATTTATTTACCAGTTTTGCTTTCAGATCAATTATTTTTTGTTATGTCAGTGGAAAGTGTGACACACTCTATCCTTTCCTACTGTACATATATTTTGACTTCTAATGTCTCCTCCCTGAAGCATGAAAAGGGAGAAAAGACAGGGCAGCTCTGCAGATATTTTTGAACTTCAGAGTTGACTTCCATCTTTCAGATCAACTGTTCTGAAGATGGGTAGATAATGAATCTGGGCATTTTCAGGTGACAATGATTTCACATTTCTTTGGACAGATAAGGAAAACAGCAAATGGAAAGTAGAAAAAAGAGGGAATGAGGTATCTTACACTTTATACAGCTGTTCTTTAGTGTTGTCTTTCTCTTAAGTTTGCCTTTAATTTTGCTTACTCTCTCAAATTATTTCTAAACATTGTTATATTTACTATAGCCATACTGTTCACTTTGCTGCTTGATATTTCTCCTGTCTATATGTATGTGCCCTTTAGAACAGCAACCCTACTGCTACCTACGCTTGGCCCTGTTTGTAGTGGTGGGTTTGTTATGCTACTATGGCAAACAATTACTCATTTTCATCCTCTCCTAGCTGTTGTACCTGTGTAGCTTCCTTGCACATGCATAGCCTGGACAAGGAAAGGTAGGGTTTGTGGTATAAATGAAAAGTTCCTTAGAGTTGTGAGTGGAGGGGACATGATTCTTTCACTGTTGCAGAAGAGCTCTTTGAAACAGAAGGCACTATACCTAATCTGTAGGTAGTGCTGGCGTTTTATGATATTCATGTATCATGACTGTGGATATCTTGAAGTGGTACAATTAACGTTGGATTTTCTTGTTTGCAGCTAGAAATGGTTTCAATGAAATTCGCTTTGCAAATGCTAGAGGAAGAGAACAAGAGGCTATTGGATCGCTTGGCTGCACGGGTACAGGAGCAGGTAAATCACTACGAAAGTAGATAACCAATGACCTGACTGATAAGTAACTGTAGCAGGAATCAAGGTGCTCTTTGAAGTAATCTGTACTTTATGGAGAGTGGCTGATCAATTTAAGGAATCAAAATGGGAAAAATGAAAAGGATAAGATATCTCAAATGTTACTCCATCTTTTTAGATGTCTGTGTGATGAGCGAAGAGGACTATATAGAGTTTCAGGTACTGGATGTTTAGGTATTTTATTCAAATCCTATGACTCCATTCCATTTCCTAGTACAGGGGCTCAGCTTGTATATCTGTACATATAAATTCAGCTAGTGTACATTGGGAAGGTATTAACAACAGTTACACCCTTTGCGGACAAATTTGCACTTGGAACCTCATTCCCATTTTAGCTTGTTCCCATTACATGATTACTCACTGCTCTCCATCACCTCAGTCAGGTTACTTGACTGGTTCCAGAAAAGTTGAGTAAAATCTTATAATACTGTGCTACCAAGGCTTTTACCATTGGGGTTTTTTTACAGTGTTGACCAGTTGTACGTATTAGAGACCCTAAGAAACACTTAGCTGCTGATAAGGTCCTAAAGAAGAATTAACCCAAAACCTTTTGAATGTTTGTTGTTTGATAAAGTTATATTTCTACAGTAGTTAGTCTATAACATACATATATTTTTTCTGTTTAACACAGAACTCCTTTGGCAGTCATGAGTTAAAGTATATGAAGTAATAGAGCATTCAGAACCTTAAGAAGTTGCCTGGTTTTCCCCCATATTCTTCACTGTCCTTCAAAGTTATTTTTATTCTGTCCATGCCTTCTCATTCTTCTACTTATTTCTGCTTCTGTTCCCTATTGTCAAAGGTCTCTTTCATCTTTCCATTTCTGTTGCTTGCGTTTCTAGGACAGTGGCCTCCCTGTAGTGATCTGGAAGGCTGTACAATTTCGGGAGTTCTTCCTTCAGCTTAGTCTGTCTCAGAGGAATTTATGTCACTTGGGTATTTTTATTTTTTAAAATCTGTTTTAGTGTTTCACATAACTGAAAATTTATACTGAAGCAACAGAGGAAAATTAAAATACTCAGGAGAAGCGGGACACTGAGCACCTTTTTATTGCTTTTTACCTCTTTTATTGCATTTTTCCTATGGAATGGTGACATCTGCTCCTTTTTTTTTCCTCCCTATGCCCAGCAGCATGTGCAAGAGGTGCTGGCAGAGCTGACTGACAGCAAGAATAAACTGACATGTGACAAAGGAAAACTTCAGGTACCTCTCAGAATCTTGTTTGTCAGCACAAAAGGGAAACCTGTTTTTTATGTTCATCTGAGATAAGGGTATTTAGCCTTAACTGTTCAGTACTTAATTTGAAGGGAACTGCTTATTTAACTTCTCTACTTAATTTATTTGTGTAGTGTCAAGCTCATATATTAAGAGAATTCTGGATCACAATCATCTTCAATCCTGCTCATACTGCCTTTGGGTGACAAGATGCTGTTGATGTAGCATCTTTAGGATTTATGATATGTTGCTTAATGTATGTAAATAGTAGAATGGCTAAGAACCACCAGGGGGCATTAAAACAAAATACAGGGATAGAAAATTGGTTGAAAGATTAGAAACATTGAACATTTTATAAAAGATACAAATTAATAAGGAGGGAGGCAAACCACAGTGATAAGCAAAAATAAACAGCATAGGTAAGCTTTCTTAAGCAGAAGATAGCTAGGCAGTAAATGATGTGCTAAAAGTAAAGCTTTTACTTCAGTGTAACCTGTGCCATAGAATTTGGGACAGTAGTGCAAAGAGTCAAGAGTTTCTTTGTAAAAACAGCACAGAATGTGTAGTGATTATTAGAGAGCAAGAAAGCTACATTTATGCCATAGTCCTAAGTCTGATGGTAGTTGCAGAAGGAAGTAATCAAGACATCACACTTAGATAAAAACGAGGTGATTTCTAATCTGGAATTATTTTAAGCTAGAAAGAATTCACTTGCTGGGACTCAGGGAAAAGAAAACATTTGCTCTGAGCAGAGAGACATTGTCACATCACTCTGCTTCTGTGTTCCAGATAAGATAATGCTTTTTCACTTCTGCACTGAAAGAAATCTAAGCTACTTTGCCACATCTGTTTTCCTAAAACTGAAGTGCAGAAGCTGGAGGAAGAGCTGTAGATGTATGTTTAGGTGATCATGAGCTTTGCAAGGCCATAGCAAGACCAAATATGCTCAGATGAAACAGAACTCTGAGAACTCCTTACCCCTCAGAATTAGGGTCAGACTAACTAATGCTTACATAGCCATTAGAAATCAGGTACAACACACTTTTTCCTGAAGAACAGAGCATACATTTAATGTTACCCATAGCACTTTAGTCTGCAGCTGGAAATAGAACCTAATTTCATCAAAGCAAACATGAGACCTATGGAAACTCGTCTGAACAGAGCTTTTTTTCATGTAAGTTGATTGCATGTATTCAGGCTAGAAAACACAGTTTACAGGATTATACAGATACTCCTCAGGATTTATTATTATTTCCCAGTAAGAGAACAAATAGTTGCAGCTAATACTTGTCTAGCTATATTGCTAGGAGGCAGATAGTTGTTCTGCTTCAGTCCTTTTGCTCAGTCTTAGTAGCCAGAAGTACAGGGAAGAGGTGTATTACCGTGGGCAGTGAAACCAAGCAAGCTTGTAGGTGTAAGTGAAGTGGACCTCTGCTCTGGCATGAGTTTGCTTTTTCAATCTGTAAACTCAAGTGCATTGACACTTCTCTTCAGAAACATGAATGAACATGTAACTAAGTACTCTTTACAGACTCCCCTTGCTTCTCAGATAGCAAAGCAATCTTGTAATCATTTTGAGTTGGAAAACTAAAGAGGCAAAAGCGACAAATTGTCAATCATATCCATAATATCCTTCAATCTGGAAATTAGACAGAACAAGTAACTACATTTAGGACACTTCCACGTAAAATGGGAGGTCCTATTTTTGCATTCTGTTTCCAGAAAGGAAAATTAATCAAAGTTTCTCTTGTACTTTATTCTCCATCATAGAGAGTGATCTATCAGATAGTCAAAGGCAATTGGATATTATGTTGATGATTGAATCCATGACTTGAATGCTTTCAGATTTTGGGAAAGTCAAAACACTTTGTTCCATTGGTTTGTGGATATAGAGAACAAGCTGTAGAAAGGCCTCACAGTGGGAGCAGGCTGGAGGGGTGCTCAGAACTAGAAGATGGTGCTGGCTCTGCTGAGCCATGACAGTGACTGACATTGCAGACTTGTAATGAAGTTCCAGTCAGCACCGTGTGTCACTGCTGCTGAGCTACATGCAGGAAATCCCATGCTATTTCTGTGTCCAGAACCAGTGCTTACTCCTGGCACTGCTGCAAGCATTCAGGTTACTTACAAAAGAATCCATTAATAAAGCTCTAATAGGCGACTGATTTTTCCTGCTCCTTTTCATAATGATTTCTTGTACTGCACGTGGCAAACCTGCAGCACCAGCTGGATGCAGCTAAGGATGATAACAGTAAGGCAGCAACCATGCTGCAGCATGTGTTAGCTTGTCATAAGAAGATGCAGGCAGCTCTGGATGCAGCACAAACTGAGCTGGAACACAAGGACACCGAAATCAGCAACCTCAGAAAAGACAAGTAAGTGAACCTGATACTGTTTCTGTGGTCTGTTGGCAATGTGGTGAAGGGTGGCATGTTCTCCATGGTCCTGGCTAATAAGCTATAGGACAAGTTTCTTTGAAAACTTTCCTGTATCCTTTCCTGCAACACTGAAACTTACTTAGTACTAGTGAACCAAGGACATTAAGTGCTTGTAGGTAACTCTGCAAGCTTGCCAGGCCTTGTGCATCTTGTGGAAAGTAGGTAAAAAAAAAATAAATTAACTTCAGTGACAGGCAAAACTTAATAAGATTAAAGTAGAGAACCAAACTGTGAGATGGCTACCACTTCAGAGATGTGCACAAGTTGACTTAATGCATGATTTTTTTCTGTAATCAAATTTCCATTTTCAGGAGCCAGACTCAACAGAAAATACTGAGGTTAGAAACAGAATTGGAACATTGTCAAGCCAAACTGGTTGCCATGGGAAGGCAGCACAGCAGCCAGGTAGAGACTGCATTTTTCCATAGTAACAACCACCACTGTATTTTTGGTGTTGAGCCAAGTACCTTTTCTTTTTTTCTGAATACAACATGGTGCAACACATTCACATGAATTAAGGCAAAAATATTCTATCAACTTTTGGCTGCGGAGCAGGAAAATTATTATCCACATGTCCTTTTCTATAAAGAAAAATTCCTTGGCACAGGTGAAGGTTTTACAGTCTGCAGCTGGATGTATAATACAAACAGAGATTTCGGAAGTGGATGTAGCCTTTTTTTCATATTAGAATGCAGGGGAAGGAATTGTTTTCATCTCTTCTCATAATACTTAGTGTCAAAAGTATTACCTCACACTGGCAAAGAAAACTTTTTTCCCCTAAGAAAGTCGTGGCTGTATGACACATTGTTCTGATCCTTCCGACTAAGCCAGTCAGTGAATTGGCATTTTAAGGATTGCCATCTAGATGCCTGTGCTTAGGACATTTGTAATCAGACAGCTGGTGAACACACTGTTACTTCCTGTAAATTGATACTGACTGGGAAGGAAAAATAAACATTCTAAGCTTTTTCTTTTGGGTAAATATAAACCTGCTTTGTTGTTACTGCACAGGCAGAATCACTTTGTAAGGCACTAGAAGGTGCTAGAAGAGACAAGGAACTTCTTAGTTTGGAAGAAGTTCTGCAGGTGAATAATACACTACAGAACAAGCTAATCCAAACTCAATATGAACTGAAAAGTAAAGAAACTGAGCATCAACAGCTGAAGGTCTGCAGGTAAGATCAGATCCATGATACTACCCTTGAGAAACATTACCTTGGGCTAACATCAGAGCTTTATGCCTTTACTCATCTACCACTATCAGCAATGTCTGTGTGCTGAGCCAGCAGCATGATAAAGATTCATGCAGAGCTATAGAAATGGGCTCTTTCACTCATTCCCATGATGATTCTTCAACCTGCTCTGCTGTACTGAAGAACTGCTTACTCGGGGTCATTATGGCACTTCTACAAAGAGCTTTTCCATGAAGTTAGCAGATACCACTTCCACTTTGAAGTGTCCTGCATTAACAATAGCAAGAAGAGCACAGGATAGATGTTTAAATTCCACCCAAAACCAAACACTAGTAAATAAAACTTCAAACCTAAGTATAGGTGCCGTCCAAGTCTCCTCACTACCCATTGTGTAAACAAGCTAAGCCATTTAATTTTCTGATGGAAAGTTGCCCAGAAGTGTTTTTTCCAAAAAGTCTGTTTACCTTGCATAACTATTTTCAACCTCCTTTTAAATAAATGGAATATTAGACAACACATTCCAATCTTTAAACTGTAGTGGTGCAGAGAGTATATCCAAGACAAAACAATTTACATTGTCTTTCCTATTCTTGTGTTCTTAAACAAACTAGAAAGCATATTTAATATGATTCTGAATAACTGAATTTGTTTTTTCTCTTTAAAGGGAACTGTTCATGGAAAAAGTCAAGACTGAGGAAAAGATGTGTGCTGAACACTTAGAGTCTTTAAAGAAGCAGTTTCAGTCCGAACAAGAGGCTTCCAGGAAAGCAGCCTGTCAAGAATCTGCTGAGGTGAGAAGGGATAGAATTAAAAAGTTTTGGTGAATGATTTACAGAGAGAGATACCTGCTTTACAATTTTCCAACAGAACAAGAGCAGCTCATGACAAGTATTTGTCCTCTGTTTCATTCATCGTGGAGTTGTCCATCATTTGTATACAACAAACTGAATTTTGTCACATAGAGGACAGACGTTTTGGTGGCCATGCACAGTAGTATCTGTGCTCTCAACTTTTTAAAGTATCAGTCTATCCCTCAAGACTATATACCCCATTGTACATGACCAGGTACAGTGATCTAGACATTGGTATCAGTTATTCCAGTGACTTAAAAAGAGATAACCTGGAGTTGTATAGCAGTCTCCAAGGATAAAATACTGGTTTGGAAGTCTGCTTTGTTTCTTGGGGGGCTGCATTGTAAAGCTCAGCATAGTCTTAGTATTACTCAGATCCCAGCATTCACTTTTTTCCCTTTGTTAGAAGGTGATTAAAGAAAAAAGTCAAAACATCAGGTACTGCAGAGTACTTCGGGTACAGCAGATCAATAGGGTGTGCTGCTTATTAATGGTTGTATAGAATGAATTAATTCTTACAGTTAACATGAACTCCCTTTTTTCTTTTCATCCTAGGTAAAGAAATCCCTTCAAGAAGCCTCCTGCAAATTGGCTGAAGTTTCCCATGCTAACAGGCTGCTGCAGCAGAAAGTAGTAGAGCTGGAAAAGTCTTTGTGTAGTTACAGGGAAAAGCTAAAAAGCCATAGAGTTCAAGTTGGACAATGCCTGGCCTGTAAAGCTAACACGCAAAGGGTAAAGGTACGCACATAGTTTTCAATAAATATCCTAGCTGAGAACTTGTTCTTTCTTCCTGTTGAGTAGGACTGCTGTTGATCTTTTGCAGTGGAGCTAGACTTGAAAGTAAATCTAACTCTGGACTCAAATTCTGAACAGAAGTAGATAGTAGCTATGGCAATTGTGTGGCTTCTCCTGTTGTCTCTCCTCCCCATATTAAATGATGCCACAGAGTGCCATGTCCCCATGAGATTTCTATGGTAGCATTTGTCCTATTTATCATCTTGTGGATATAGTCTGTTACTGATTGAGCTAAACCTTGCTTGTGATGGGATTAGATTAGATCCATTATGGCTGTAGAACTTACAATTGGTACCTGATGCTAAATGAGAATCTAGATGCTTTTGCAACTCTGTCTCCTCCTTGTTCCCCTTTCTGCAGCGGGGCACGGGTTTTCTTAAGTCTCATAGGGCAAGAAATAAGGACACAAGGTGCAGACATCTGCAGAAATAGTTCCCATGTAACAGCCAGGGTGCCTGAAAAATTCCTGAAACTTTAATGCAACAATTTCCAGGAGACTGAATCTGAACTGAAGAAAATGGAAGCAATAAAAGAGGAGTATCAGAAGAATTATGGACAAGTGAGCTTTCCTGACTGGTTTTCTGAAGAGACTGATCTGCTGAAATGTTGTTGGAATTTCATTCTTGCGTTTTCTTCAGTCACAGGACATGCAGAAACTTGTGTCAGAGTTGAAAACTGCCCAGAGCAAGACGCAAGTGTTGTTGAAAAACCAACATAAATTGCAAGTGCAGAACAGGCAGCTGGAGACTCAGCTGGAAGGGGAGAGAAAGCAAAGGCAGCAGCTGGAAAACGAATGTCAAGTAAAGAGATAACAGCATGAAAAAGCGGCGAGACACCCATGGAAACACTTTTATGCAAGAACTCTAGGGTTATAGAATAGGTGGTAGAAAGACTGTATAAACTGAGTCAAAAGGTATTCCTATAAACCTTACAGTGTCTGCTCCAGAAAGCCCACGTAACAACTTCGCATATGTTCACAATATATCTGAAAGATATTTTTTTTTAATGATAGAACTCTAAGGAATTCACAATAGAGATTACAGAGTCCTTCCGTTATACGGCAAATTTTTTTGTGTCATGAAAAAAATTTGTATAGGAATTAATGTTACTTCTTTCTCTACCTAGAGACTGGAAAAAGCAGTCAAACACCTGAAGAAATATAAAGAGGAAATGGAAGAGAAATTGAAGGAAGCCAGCACAGAGTCAGAACAGGTGAGAACAGTTAGCATTAGAAGAATAATTCATTGGAAGTGACAAGATAGTATTTCAGCATATGCACCAAGTAACCTTTCAGTCTCAGGGATAGGGCTGTGGTGAAGAATGAGGTGCATCCTTGGCCTTTTTAATTAAGCCATGTCTGTCATACTTTATAATTTAAAAAAAAAATAAATTTTTATCTTTTCTGTGAATCACTTCACTATAGTGGGGCTTATCAGAAGAGCTTTTGTTCCCCACAGCCTGTTGGTTTTAATCAGGCTTGGGATAGCTGTGTTAACCAAACAAAAAAGTGTTGAGGAGAAATAAATTGCACCCTGAGCTGCTCTTATATCACTTGATGTGACATCACGCAAAACCACATTCCCCACCCCCAGAAGTCATTTGTCCTTGCATCACCTCATCCTTGCACTACTGTACCACAATATCAAAGTCATTATAGTTTGCATGGATTATAGTAGCAGTTTGAGGGGAAAAATGTAGGGGTTTAGATATTTTTTACAGGGTATTAACCACCATGAAGAGGTGCCTCTATTTTATGTGGTTTTGGGAGACCCGTGTTGACTTTATTACACCTCTAAGAGAGAGGCAATTTTCTAGTGAGGACCTCTCTGGTATATCCTTTTCACAGCAATGGAAGATGGTTATCATGGAGAGCTCCTACCCCTACATACAGGAGAAAGATTTGAGTTGTATGCTGGTCTACCCCTTCTTGCACAGAGCTCAAGAACTGAAACACAGCCTGCATTAACTGTTGTCTCTGCAGTTCTCATTACCTTGTCTTGCCTAGGTCACAGCTAGCCTAGAAGCAACTCACTGTTGGTTCAAATCAAAGTTGGACAGCCTGCAGCTAGCAGCTGTGAAAAACCACCAGCCAGAAAATCCTGGAGAGCAGCTCCAAAAAGGAGGTAAAGCAAGCAAGCACATTCATTTCAGAGGGAGAAGCAAAGAAAACAGGTGGGAGAAGTATTTGGTAGCTCATAATCAGTCAGGATTTTGGTTTCCCAAACTTCTGTTTGTAGTTCCTTACACAGTGGTGGAAAACAGACCCTTCTAATTTAGCTTGTTTCCTCCTCTTTTGCCAAAGGACATATTTAAACAACAAAGAATATTACAGATACCAACAGGATAGCTTCAAGGAACTGTTTCTCTACTTAGAAAAGTTCTATTGCACGTACTTCCTGTTTTGTTGATTCTCATTAACCAAATACTTGTCTGAAAGCTAAGAACTAGTATATTTTCTTCTCTGCATTCACCTCTTATTTCAGTGGTTCTCCTTCCCCTCCTCCATACCTTCTACAGATACCATTTGAAAAGCCATGCTTACCTTGTTTGTGTAGATTCATCAGCCTTCTCCATAACTGGTAGCTCTTATATAGCTGTGTAATTAGAGACGCATGGATTAAACTGCTAAAACTTTAATCTTTTCTTTAGCAATGACAAAGGTTTCCCAGTCATCAGCTTCATAAAACATTGCATCTTTCCCCAGGAGAAAAAGCAGGAAGAGCTTCCCACTCGCACCTCCGTGGACAACAGGGCAAGATACCCAGCCCTTCTAGCTTACCACCAGGAACACCCAGATGAGCTGGGCAGGAAATGAGCTCACTTGACAGGGTGATTCTCAGCCCAGGGAGAGCATCACCTGCCACCAAGAGACTGCCTGCTAGCACCCAGCTGCTGGAAGGATTGGCAACTTGATTTGATCTGATGTAGTTAGATAGGTCTGTATCACTGAGAAGGCCTCGCAAATAAAAGGTGCTCACAGGGCACCCCTGTCCAGGGGACTGAGGAGTGCTTGTTTGAATCATAAACTGGTTGGAATTAACTCATGCCTCTCACTGTGTTTTTTTGACTCAGGTGCTTTGCGTTGTGAGGCTGCTATTAACAAAACTATTTATAGCAAAACAATTCTTACCATTAATGTAAACGCTACGCTGTTGATCGGCTGCACTGCTGCTTTCATCCCTGTTCTTTCACTGGCTTTAGGCTCAGGCCTGGTAGGTGCTAGCAAAACAAATCTCAGAGTGCTTTGTAGAGGGGTCAGGTGTGTTACTGAAGACCAAGTCATGTGTCTGTGGCTGGGTGCTGACGTGACTGGGACAGGGAGGAACTGGCAGGACTGGTTGCTTCTAGTGGTAGATGACATCTGGGTCATGCAAGAACATAAGCCTTGGGCTATTTTAGGTGCGCACAAGGAGCTCATGAGATGTGTGATGTTAAACCACACATCATCTTAACCCTCATAAGAATTAGTGGAATTTGTTCAACCTATCCAACTGTCAAACAACACACTGGGGAAAGAGTAGTTGAAGCAGATGACTTACATTATAATGTGTTGATGATTATAACATGGAGGGGTTTCATGCTTGTTTCACTAAGGAGCAGCTCCTCTTTGTTATGAATTATTCTTTCACATGGTTTTGATACAACCAAGCTTCACTACAGGTGGTGTTGCACTCTGAGCTGCTTCAGCAGAGCTGTTTTCAAACTCCTCTGTGATCAACGGTACCATTTATTTCTTGGGGATCTATACATGTTCTTAGAAATATTTTAATTCAGTGGGGAGGGAAGTCTTGCATACCTCTGGAGCCTAGGTGTAGCTCCAGGACACACTGGATTTAGCTTGTTCTGCTCCCCCAGAAAGTTGGTCCTAAAACATAACTTGCACAATAAGACTTCAGCCTAGTTCAAGGTGACCTGAGCCTCTCCTCCTTGAAGCAAATGGCTGTTCAAAGGAACAAGGGGTGGCTGAATACTCTATTAAAGCTAATGCACATCTGAGCTTCATTCAATTGCGTTGCTTAAAAGCAGGCCTTTGCAGGATGGCTTTGGGTTTGTCCCAGTCAAGCTGACGACTCCAGATGTCAACGGGTGCCTGTGCCATAGAGTGCATGGGCAACTTAGCATAAGCTGAGCCTCTCTACCTGGACCATACCCTTAGGCACTCAGCAGTCAGAACTGTAAGCTACTTTTTGCTTGCTATGAACTCAAACTGTAGAGTAATCACAGCTGAAAAACAGTCTTCTCAAATAGCATGTACCATTTAACACTTCTGTTTATGTTGAATGCATCAGTAGGTTGTCTAGCAACAAATGATTTTGACCTTTGCCTGTGTAAAATGACAACGTATAGGGGAGCTGCCTTTGTATGAGCTGCATGTTGCAACCCTCCTCTGTGGGAAATTTTTTACCAACCTATGGTATATACCTCAAGGGCTGGTTCTTCACCCCTTCTTTGTTCCAGAGTCCCCTGTTCTCTCTAGGACTGTGTATCTGCAGGTCCTTTGTGTCTTGAAATGCAGCTGGTTCTATGGATGTGGCCATTAAAGTTCATACTTTCATTTGCACAGTGAGTCTATCCAGGTTCACACGTTCTGTGGCTTCTTCTAAAGCTGTTTGGGTTTTAGGGTGGAAAGCAGTATGATACTGTGTAATGGTGAAGGATTCCTGTGTCCCAGCACCTTTTAGCTTTGGCACTACTTGAAGTTTGGACTATGCCTGCGTATAACAAGCGATGCAGCTCAGCAGGGCATGTGCAGAATGAAAGAGATGGTCCAGATGTCCAGGATGTGTGTTGGACTGGTTTTTACTTCAGATGTGCTCGAGTCTGATCCTGCTGACTAGGAACTGGAGCACTTCTGGAAGCCACCTTCTAATTGCCATTCATTTGAAAGGCAACTAGTTTGCCTGCTCGTAGCCTGCTCTGCAACGTGGACCATAGCACAGTGAGTGGCAGCTCACCCCCTTGAAACATCAGAAATACACAATAGACAAAAAATTGCTTTCTTTAAACATAGTAATTTCAATTAATTTGTAGTAATCTTAACACTGCTGCCACCTGCAGGACCAATAATTGAGACCTACATTGCGAGCTTTTCCCACAGCTTGGCAGCTGCTAAGCCTCTCTTAGTTACAGTAATATTTGCCGTATTTAAATATGATTTTTCTAAGCAGCAAAAAGGTGTTGGTTTTATTTTTCTTCCTGTCAATCTGTGGCCTTCAGCAAATGTGGATGGCAAACAGCTTTCTACACTTGCCACTGCTGGTATCGGGTAAGCACAACTGAAAAGGTATGACTTGGTTTTTAAGACAATCAGTAGATACTTTTCTAAGCAGTCTTCTAAGTATGGCTTGAGTTAGTGTTTTATACAGAGTAGCTCTTCAGCAATAGGTGGCTAACAAAATTACTGTGGTTAAACTAAACAGCTTGACAACAGCTGTAGTGCGTTTGCCTGAAACACTAATTCCTAGTGAGGCTTGAGGTGTGTTCCCCATGTGCTGTCAGGTGAGGCTGATTTCTGTAAGCTTTCCCAAAATTCTAATGGCTGCATTTTAAGCTTTTCCTGCCTTGTTGTTGTTTGTTTCCACACATTCAAGGTCAGGTTGAACTGGGCTCTGCACAACATGATTTAATTGAAGATGTCTTTGCTCATTGCAGGGGGAGGGTTGGTCTAGATGACCTTCAAAGGTCCCTTCCGACCCAAACCATTCTATGATTTTACATTTCAGTAAAATAGTCTTTACTGTCAAGGAGAACTAGGAATGGTGCTGGGTTCATCTCCCCTCGTGTTACATTCTTGTGAGGGTCCTTAGAACAAGCTAGAGCCAGGTAAGCCTAAACATGAATATAGCACATGCCAAAATTCATCCCATATGACGCTCATATCCCAAGAAACACTTGTGTTTCACACTCCCACTCCCTGGGTATAATCTTATATAAAGTACAATGATCACAACTTCATTGTCTGAAAAAGAATTCCAAATTAAAGCCACGTTATTATCAGTACTGCAAGTCAAACATGGTTTAAAACTTACCCAATTCTGTGCTGGGCAGTACAGCTGTGGCTGTATAATTAAAGCCTACAGTAGCATATGTGTTTTCTGTATGCAGCTAATGTCTTATGCTTTGCTTTTCCTTAAGCAGGTCAATTCACATGGGCTGCACCTGTTTAAACTTTTTTGGGTTTTTTTGGGAGGGGGCTCACATTCCTATAGAGTCTTATTTTGTCTTTTGTGTTGTCTGAAGTCTTGTCTAATCTGTTACTGCTGCACCATTATAATACAACATATTTGTAATAATGTGTAAAAGTGAAATCTAAGTAAAAGCCTGTTTATCTTAAAACCATCAATGCAAGTTGGATACAGCTAAGGAAAAAAATCTTAAGTTATATCTTCATATATATCTTTTTCCCCGCAAGCACCTGAGAAAGCTTCAGATAACTGGCATTGAGACAAGTAGTATCTCTTCCTTCCAGATGCTCAAAGTTGTTTAGAACATCTTTAGAACACTTCTTGCTAGCAGTACGAATTTTCCAGTCCACAGTGACTGGGTTTAATTATATGCAAGTTTCTGTTATTTGGTTCTTAAAAACAATTAAGAAAGCACTTTAAAAGTCATCAGCATTAAGACTGTAGTTTCCTTTTTCTTTGTAAAAAGATTTGCTAAAGATTCATACCTCCTAGGTTTAAAAACTAAACTACTTCAGAATTCTAGCAGCAGCAGGGATCAAAAATTAATTAATAGTAATACCTTGGTGTTGGTCAATTTTTAGGATAGTTGTTAAAAAAACCCAAACAACAACCCCACAACCTTCCTTTCTGTCAAGCTTATTTAAAAAAATGTACAAGCAATAGAATTCTGAGTATCTCAGACTCAGTTTTGGAAAAGAATAACACACAGGGAATGTGTGCACTGTATCTCTGGCTTTTGTTTGCTAAGCATTAGTTCAGTGCTGAGGGCTGTAGTTCCTGGGACATGAGAAGCTTTTTTGTATGAAGGGACAGGAGTCAGTTGCTGCAAGAAGAGAAAAACTTGTGGGGTTACAACATAAGGCAAATAAAGAATAAGGAAAGTTCCAATGGAAGAATTTTTACCCGGGAGTGATGCACCAATACTATGCTTGTACACCTGTGAGTCAGCTCCAGTTCAGGCAGCAAACAGTTGGCTACTGTGTCAAAACCAGTGATGAGCTGTCAAGTAATAAGAACTGAACTGGAGGTAAGGGACTCATTCTGTCCCTTCTTCTGCAGCTTATGAATACTCCAGGCTAACAGAACTAAAATGGCTATTTAATTTATAGTTCTGCAAGTTGTCATGGGACTTGTATTTGGGCAGTGCTGCCAAGTCCCATCCCCAGGTAAATAAAACATGCTGTCCTTTTGCAAGGTACTGAGACTTTCTTGCTATTTGTCTCTTACCTTTGTAGTCTCACTACAGCCCAGCACATCTCGAACGAAGCAGACATGCAATATATTTTTCATTTCATGTTTGATTTGAGATAAAATTGCCATACCTGTAAAATTGGTCTGGGCAATTCCACAAGACTCGTTTCTTAGTCACAGACTGCCATTGTGTGAAATGATTACAGAACACAAATACATATCAAAGTGAGCTGAAAGCAAATGAACAGTAGTTAGCTGGGATGCTATAAGTAACAAGAGTGCTTGGGAGGCAACAGAACTGTTTGTTTTCTGTTTAGCAAACTGCTGAAAAAGTATTTTTCAGCCGCCTTTTGCTGTAGTGCATGACATACATCCATTTCTATATATATATAACCATATATTTATGATAAAGCATTGCATCCTACTTCTCTTGCTGGGTTAGAAGCAGCATGCCTCATATGCTACTGTTCAACTGAAATAATAACAGAAATAATTAAAACTCCAGACCATTTAAAATGTATGTTATATAATAAGCTGTATGATACTATATCAAGTTTTGCTATAAGCTATTCAGTAGAATATGTTTGCTGAGAATGAGTAAACATTATCATTAACCTCAATTTTTATTTACAGTTTCAGCAGAAGAACAAAGGTCACACTGATTTCAGTAAAAAATGAAATCAATCTCCTTCAAATAGAACAGCTGCTAGGAATGTGAACTAGAAAATTCTGAATACTTTAAAGATTATGAAATACTGAGTCCTGCATTCTCTCAGGATTAACATGAGCCCTTTTTTTCTATATTACAGTTTTGCTACACATTAAAAACCCCTCATCACCAGTGAATATGGCTTCTTGAGCAACCTAACTTGTAAATTGTATTGCACTTGTAAATTTCCTTTAAAAAACCACAACAGCAAACCACACTGGGCTTCAGTTTTCACCGTCTGATTCCATATACAAGCCTGAATAGCAGATGACAGAGCAGTACAGCAAAGGGGAAAGAGCTAAGAACAGACACACCTGAGCGTGCCGGTGTTGTTCCTCAGAACAGACCGTTTCCATCCATACGTGATACAGTTGGAGTGCTAGAAGCAGAGGAAGTCCATAAAGCTACATACAGCCACGTCATGCCTCTGACCATCTACAGAGAAACTTGTACATAAAACCAGTTTCCCCAGCGCCGCATAATACAAAGGTTCATACAAAGACCATCAATTCCACCGGCCGCAAACCTCATCATACGACTGCATAGGTGTACAACAGCTTTTGAGCCATTCGAGTGTTTCCACTGCTCTGATAGATAAGCGACAAGTTAAAGGCAGTATCTCTTCTCAAGTCTGTCTGATCAGTTTCTATTCCCTGTAAAAACAATGTTTTAGAAAGGTTAGCTGTATGCAAAACCAGTATAAAACTCGAAACAGGAGGAGCAATTAGCGGCGCCAAATTGCCTAGTCATGGTTTATATAGGCTGTATCAGCTATACAGAAACAAAGTAGCAGTCCTTGTGCCCTCCCTCTTTAACAAGTTTCCACATGTTGCTAAAGACCCAAGTTTTACAATGACATACTGAAAACGTTAGCTGGAAATGAGACAGACAGCTCACAAACCAGGAAAGTGCTATCTTCATTTGTCTCTGTATGCAGAGTAGCTGTTCCTACAATCAGAGTGTGAACGCAGCCCTATCTTTTAAACGGTCACAAGACTGCTGCTCTGAACTCCCATCGCTAATACCCCTGTTTCTTAACTTTACCAACCCTTCCCGTTTTCTAAATACACTTGTAGTTTCTCTACCTAACCATGCCAAAACTTGCCAAAAGCTTTTCTCTCAGACCAGACTCATAAATGTAGGACGCACCAGTTAGGATGATCTAATACAGACCCATTAGAGCAAAACCGTGGCTCAGATGCATGTAGGCATTCTTAATACTGGTCCACACTTCTCCAGCATGCTGTTTTATAGCATAGGAGAGCACAGAGAACTTGCAATTATAATTATTGCACGTAACGTAGATAAAAGTTCAGCTACTTATGCAGGTGAGGTTGTTTAGCAACCCTTTTTTTGCTGCTACTTCAGCCTCTTAGTAAATCCTTCAAAATACACACATGCTTAAATACACTACCAGGTGACAATCAGATTTGGGCTTCCAATGACAGGAATTGCAATACAAATTAAAGGAAACTCAACTATACAGATCTTAGGTACCTATTTTAACCGTGGCTGAATATTAACGTTGACCTGACTTTATTCTCTGTCCATAAAAGATACAGTACCTCTAAGGTGAGGGGAGGAAGTTGGAGTACTTTTTGGTAGTAGTGGATTGCCAGGTGCAGTAACCCCAGCTGGTGAAGGCCCCGGCCAAGGTTATAGAAAGATTCTTGGCATGGTCCACGCAGGTCCATGTACCGGTGAAGGAAGGAGAATCCCTGTACACATAAAGCATATTTGTGAATGTCCACTTCAAGAAGGTGGCAGGAAAACTACCTGGAGAACAGGGTTTTAAATGTATTTGATCTGTGCTTCCCCACAAAACCACGTGAAAGTTGAAGGCAAAAACCAAATCACATTTGATTGTTAAGATGGTAAAAACTGCTCTGTGAGTTTCACTGCCACTGATAACAACGGGTGGATCTTTTTGAATGTGCAGTCATTTAGTGACTTACAGCACTAGCTTGCTGAATATGCAAGTATGTATATATGTATGTGGTCGTGTAGTATACACACACATAAAACTGGTTCATGTTTGGAAGAGCTGACCACCTTAAAAACCAAGCAGCCAAAGAATAGGCTAGAGCAAGATTTTATTTTTCTTTAATAATAATAATTAAAAAAAATTAAAACATAACCCTCCCCCAGTTTGTTTTTTTTTTTTAAGGAGGAAAAAAAACCCCACAACAAACAAACCTTCACTTCCTTTCCTTCAGTCTTTGCCTTGGATGGTGGCAAGAAATGGTTAATTCTACAATTCAACAACTTTTCCCAATTCTACAAAATTCTGAACTCCATGAAGTACATAGCAAAGTATTATTTCTAGAATATATATACCACAATACCACTTATCAGGGAAATTATCAGTATGTGATTGTACAAAGTGGCCAAAAATAAACATCACAGATTACGGGCATGAAAAATCCATCCATTCTAAGTAGTAGGTGAGAGCTCATGTCCCTTCTGGAAGCCAGCAGCTGTATTACTGTCAAGTCTCCAGGAGAATTTGAAAGAAAACTCATACCCAGCAATTCCAGTGCTATGCTTTAATAAAGTTAAAGCACTCTGTTACCCTTCGTTATTTTGCTTTTAGTTTAAAAATCAAAATATATGCTTTCTTATTTAAACTATATGACTAGCAGAATCCCAGGTGTACATAATTTTATTGTCAACCTCAGCCTGAAATAGCCATCCCTCCCGTGTGGCACACCATGGTTCAGACAGAGGAGCAAGACCCAACAGGTGCTATGGGCTTATTCAGGTGCTGATGTCCCAGACAATCTAAATCAAGTGACAGTGGCCAGGCACTGATGAAACAAAGCAGTCTCCTTTACATATTGACATGCTGTGAAGTGAGAGAAGGGATTTGTTTCTCATCTGTAGGAGGACGTCACTGCCTACAAGCTTGGCATGCTAATAAACTCTGCAATGACTTGAGATTTGTAAGATGCTATAAAGATGAATGGCATTAGACCAGAGCTACCTCCCACACAGTACAAAGGGAGAGACCAAGAGGCACACAGTATTACTTTGCATTAAAATGCAGTGTTTCATTTGACACGAAGGAGCCTTGGGGGAAACTTAGGAGGGACAATAGAAGAGGTGAATTCAGAAGGGAGAAACCAAGCATATAAATTTTTCATCCTCTCCAGTGCATTTCATTTTGTTACCATTTCGGAATGTAATGATTGTGTTGTAAACAGAGGACTTTCTAGGGACCATGGTGGTAACCAGAGAAGGTACCTCCTTCAACATGAGGAATTAGTTCAGACACGAGCAGCCAGTGATTGTAATTTAGGTCACCACTATGTCACTGTGGTTGAATTATTAATCAAGTACAATAGAAGCAAGAGAGGATGCAAAAATGCCAAGTATAGTAAGCAAGAAATGAGAAGAGAGAAAGCAGGGAACTGTATCACCAGAGGGCATTGTCCAAGTACGTTATAAAAGGAGAACACAGCAGCCCATATAAGAAAGGCAGGCTGATTACAGAAAGAAGTGGATAAAAAAATAAAAATTAGGCCAAAATTTGAAAGTTCAAGTTGGATACTGACATAATTGGTCTTGTTTCACCATAGCTGAGGAGCAAATTTTTTTTTTTTTTATCAAAACATTATCAAAATTGGCACAAGCTACAGTTTTTCAGCAATTTCAGAAGTCACGAGAGCTCAGGATGTTCACCATATTCTTCTGACTCTGAGCTCAGTGGCCACAGCTATTAAAAGGCATTTCAAGTTAATGTCAAGTTAATTACTTGGTAATAGTAGAGGAAATTACTTTCAAGATTCTGTTTGGGAACAATCAGCCTGTGGCATGTAACCAGATCTGGCAATTGTAAGAAAAATGTGAATAAGGAAGCTAAAAAATGCAGGGTAGCCTAAACTGGAGTTCACAAGATCTTTATGAAGACAGCTATAAGAAGAACATAAAAGTGGGAAGAGACAAGGAAGATGGAGAAATAAAATGACTTTCTAAGTCTGTAAAGTCTGCTTCAACAACACAGTTTAGGAGATGCATCTGTGAAGGGCATGTGGCAGCTTCTTCAGAGCAAGGCAGGGCAAGAAGAAAAATCTGGGAGGAAATCCAGACTACAGCCATCAAGATTGCAATCAGTAGTGTTTACATAAACAGCTGGCATCTGCTAGTGTCTGTGTGAGTTACTGTATGCACCTAGCAGAGCAAGCTCCATTTAACTAAAAAGAGAAAAATCAGATGGGTATAACTAGAGTTGAAAAGCATACTCTTATCTGTGTCCATGTTAGGCCAACTACCCCCTTGGAAATGTCATACTAATTATGAAAAGTATTTAAACAGAGTATGTTGTAGCTGTAACTGGAAGAGACAAAGCCAGGCAAGACTACAGGTCAAAAGAATGATGCTAACTCACCTGTACTAGAAGAGCATGTCTTTTCAACACGTATTTCTGAGAAGCCATGTGGATGAAAGTCAAGCCAATACAGAGACTGTACAGAGGTTCATCTGGGTTTGCACGAAAGGCTTGCACATACTGTCCTAAAGGCAAAGAAGTGAATTGAGATGTTTGTTGTGAAAAATATTCCTTAATCATTTAAAGGAGAAAAAGAAAATCTTTGAATTAGAAGTGTGAACTAAGAAAAAAATATTTTCATACACCTATACCAAAATACGCAGGAGGAAACATGGGAGAAAATGTTACATTTTCAGCACTCCTTGGATTCTAAAGGAAGAATACAGACTGTGATGTAAAAATGTAACCAGAAACCAACCAGATGCAGAAGGCAAACACAGTCCTTGCTGGGATTCATATCCCGGAGGCCATGTATCTTAAATGTGACATTTGGAAGGCTTGTCTGAGAGCAGCAGCTTTACTATAAAGGCCTACTTAACATGTCCAACCAACTGTTGGTTTGCTGTTTAAACTGGTCTGTTTCTGCTCTTCTTATTCTTTATGATCATTAGCCTTCCATTATTTTTGCAAGTTAGTTATATTTGTTATTTATTTATATTGTTAGTTATATTTGCTACACTTGGAACATGACAGTTTAACTTTTATTAGCAGAACTCTTTAGTGATGCTTTGTGTAATGTAATTATAGCACCAGACTGACACTGTGAAGCCACCCATAATTTTCTGATGTATAAAAAAAAAATAAATCACTTTAAGAAATTTTTCTCAGAAAAAACCCCAAACATTCACTTGTTGTATTTGCTAATATTAGAAGATTAATGATATTACCAAGAGCGTGCTTGAAACTGCCAGATACAAATGCATTATGCCCATTTAAGACACACAGTGCATGATTATCAGGATTTTTCAGCATCAGGCGGAGACAAAAGCGATGGTGACGGACGTCCTGAGATTGCATAGTAACTTGATTGAAGATGTTCCACAGCTGAGGTTTATTGACATTTTCCATAACCATGATTCTATAAAAAGGATTGGAGAAATCAGTAAATGCTCTAGAGTAAATACTGTATCTGCAATAAAACCTCAACAGTTTAGAGACAGATGGTAACGAAGAAGAGACACTCCAAGAGCAGGTCGGTGACTGAGGCAAAGTTGAGAACCAACCTACTGGATTGTGCATGTTTTGGAAAGAGAGGCTATCTCTTTGCCTCTCTGGTTTCAGTAGCCTTATCTGTTTTAGTGAAACCTGAAAAGCACCAGCCTGCCTCCTTCAGCAGTATTCTCAGCAGTGTGACTACAGGCTCAGTGGCAGCACATTACAGAAGAGATTGCCCTACCTTCTCAGTACCCCACCTGATGTAGTTGTACGCTTTCCTGAAGTTCTTGTCCAGAATTGCAGCAGAGAGCCCAAAGTATTCCAGCTCTTTGCGTTTTTGTCTGTCATCATAAAATGAGTAATATTCCAGGGAGGAATCCACGAGTAGCTCTGCCTCCTTGTACCGGGAGAGGTCACACAAGGAATATATAGCCTTCAGCAGGAGGTTCCACCAGTCATCTTTAGTCAGAACGCTCGTCAGAACGGCAAAAATTGCTAAAAACATTGAAGTCAGTTAGTTAAGAAAATTAAAACAAGAGAACTAAACTCTTTAAAAAAAAAAAAATCATCTCAGCACCAACAGGTACAATAAAGATAAAATATTATTTTTTTTTTTCAGTTCAAGTACAGTTTGTAAAATACTGGAAAAAAAACCAGTCAAAACTTGGGAACAAAGGCGAAGAAATACACACAGTTCAACTTGTAAACTTACTGTATGAACACAATAAAGTTACCCCTCCTAATCTATCAAATGGTGCTGAATAATGTGTGGTCTGGCTCTACTGAGTCTGGAACAGTTTAAAAAAAATAATAATAAAATATTCACACTGCTTTCAAAACATGTATTCCTATTCTGTTCTACATTGGCATGTATTATATTTGCACTGAGGAGAATGTTGGATCATATGATCTCTAGAGGTCCTTCTCAATCTGAATTATTCAGTAATCTTACTATTTTTCTCTGAATGGGGGTTGTTCCCTTAAGTTATACTATCTTCATTTTTGCTGCCTTCTTTGCCCTAGAAATAAAGCAGTGTTAAAACAAACTACGTGGATTTAATACGCAAAATAGTAATGTTTATTTCATTTTTCCAGAACTAAGGAGTACATCTTGTTGCTTTGTTGGTAATAAACATTTGTTACCTTTCGCATCGCAATTTGCTGTCTCCTGGTCGTCATTGTCAGAAATTTTATCCCTTGACACCTTAATAAGATAGAGGTGCCTTTCTCCAGATTTGGAACTAGATATCAAACACACCTGAGCTCTGCTCATTGCTACCTAGAAACAAATTTAAGGGCAGCATTTCAGATTACATTAACACATCCTATGACAAAGGCAGCTTTAAATAATAATAAAATAACAATTAAATAATTAAATAACTTAAGAAATTTAAAGAGAAAATTGTTGAAATAGAAGCCAGTATCAAGGATTCAAGAAAGCACTACGCTGACTGCTGAAAGGTAAGCAACAGCTTTAGTATTCAGTGTGTTCAATGGATACTGAGAAACAAGGAGTTGAAGTCAATGTATTAAGAATTATAAACACAAGTGGTCCTCTGCTCTGAACCCTACAGGCAGAAACACCGGTATTAGAGGCTCCCCACAGGATTATTATCTAACAAACTTAGGAAACCAATCACATACAAAAACACTAGCTTTCCTCCTGAGTTTGCTTGTTGCTTGTCTTAACCCAGCTCATAGCTCCAATTTCTTAATGTGTAACTGGAAAGGTTGGCTTACCTTCAACAGCATTGCCAGCATTGTAAGTAGAGTGTCTATGTAACCGTACATTTTGCCTTGGGAATACAGCAGTGTCGAGCGATGAAGGAGTAGCTTTAATTCCTAGATAATATTGAACATCATTATTCAACCTCTTGCACAGAACATGAGTTTGTAAAACAAAGAATTTTGACTCAGTACAGTACTGTGAAAGCTTCTAGAAAGCTGTAAGAATCTTAGGAGCAGCAGGTAAGATCTACCTAAACTGCTCTCCAGTAGTTATTGTTTCAAATCCTCAAATTTCAGAGAAATTATAGTGAAGGTGCTGCCAGAGAGGGAATATAGAAGCTTTGCTATGCTATCAGTTACAATCAACAGAGGCCAAACCACGTAGCTCATATGCAGCAACTGCTGACCAACTTGATGCCAAGTGACTGGCATCAAGACTGGTTTTCAGTGGCCAAGAGCTTGGACATCACACAAAAGTCAGCAGGTGGGACAATGGAAATATTGATAAGGCCTTTGACACCGTCTCCCACAGCATTCTACTGGAGAAGTTGGCAGCTCGTGGCTTGGACAGGTGTACTCTTTGCTGGGTAAAAAACCTGTCAGGATGGCCAAGCCCAGAGCCTTATGGTGAACAAAGGAAAATCCAGTTGATGGCTGGTCACTAGCAGTGTTCCCCAGGGCTCAGTTTTGGGGCCAATCTTGTATCTTGATTGATGATCTGGACAAGGGGATCAAGTGTACCCTCAGCAAGTTTGCAGATGACACCAAATTGAGCAGGAGTGTCGATCTGCTTGAGGGTAGGAAGGCTCTGCAGAGGGATCTGGACAGGCTAGATCGATGGGCCGAAGCCAATGGTATGAGGTTAACGAGGCCAAGAGCCAGGTCCTGCAATTCAGCCACAACCACCCCAGGCAATGCTACAGGCTTGGGGAGGAGTGGCTGGAAAGCTGCTTGGCAAAAAAGGAGCTGGGGGTGCTAGTGGACGGCTGGCCAAACATGAGCCAGCAGTGTGCCCAGGAGGCCAAGAAGACAAATGGCATCCTGGCCTGGATCAAATCCAGCGTGTCCAGCAGGAGTAGAGAAGTGATTGTGCCCCTGTACTCAGTACTGGGGAGGCCACAGCTTGAGTACTGTGTTCAGTTTTGGGCACCACAGTATAGGAAAGACACTGAGGTGCTGGAGTGAGTTTAAAGAAGGGCAATGAAGCTCGTAAAAGGTCTGGAGAAAATGTCTTATAAGGAGCACCTGAGGGAGCTGGGGTTTTTTACTCTGGAGGAGGCTGACAGGAGACCTTATGGCTCTCTACAACTACCTGAAAGGAGGTTGTAGTGAGGTGGGTTTTGGTCTCTTCTCCCAGGTACCTAGTGATAGGACAAGAGGAAATGGGCTGAAGTTGCACTAGGGGAAGTTTAGGTTGGGTATTAGGAAAAATTTTTTTTACTAGAAGAGTGGTGAGGCATTAAAACAGGCTGCCCAGGGAGGTAGATGATGGAATTGCCATGCCTGGAGGTGTTTAAAAAATGTCTAGATGTGGTACTTCAGGACATGGTTTGGTGTTCCTGATAATAGTAGACAGTTGGACTTGACAATCTTAAAGATCATTTCCAACCTTAATGATTCTACAATAAAATGGTCAAGGAGAAAGAGCTGTGAGGACTCATCCCTAATACTCTGTAATGAATCATTTATTGTGCTCTGAAGACCCACCATGCTATAGGTAAATAAGTCACAATCCCTGGTCCTATATAATTGACATCTTTCACCACTACCATAGTTTAACAGAATAATATATCCTAAACTGGAAGCACAGAAGACTTCACCCACCTGCTGGGCAGCGTTAGCATCCTGAGCCAGTGTATCTGGGTCATACATTGGTTCTAGAGCCTCCAGAGCTTTTTCAGGTCGTCCCAGCTGCTGCTGAAGAGTTGAAAGGGAGATTCTTGCATCCAGATGCAATGGAGCAAGATCAACAACTTTGGCATAGCTCTCTGCAGCACGCTCCATGTGTCCCAAAGCCTTCAAGCATTCTAGAAATATCATAAACAACACAACACACTCAAATGACAGAAAAAAAAAGATTTCAAAGCTTAAGTATTTAACACACTTTTCAGGTAATTTTTCAGTTTAAACCACCCAGAATGTGTACTATTAAAGTGCAAGTATTCACAAATATGTATTGATGCATCCACAGTTTAACTTAAAGCATCATCTGTTGGCAGAGGATGGAATGCAGAATAGATTCTCTTTCACTTACAAGAAAATAAAAGTATCTTTAGCCTAAATAAATTTCAATCTATATGAAGAACAAGAAAATACTCCATGATAAGGTTGTCATATTAAACTCCAATTACAGTTTTGCAAATACCATGTATCATTCAACACATGAACCTAAAATTCCTGTGATCTTAGGTAAAGGTCCCTGAAAATGCTCAGCTTTGTATTACCATCTCTCAGTGCCATGTGTTCAGCAGTCCTGCCTCTTCTCACCTGCGTGCCGAAGCCAGACAACAGCCAAGTTGTATCGTTCTGAACAGACAAGGGAACTCAAGAGAGGCAGTGCTGAGTTGTATTCTCCAACATCCAGAAATGCCTCTGCGACGTCCAAATACAAGTCACCCATTTCTTCTGGATTTTGTTCCACCAGAGTGGTCAAAAGAGGCTTAAAAAAAAACCAAAACCAAATACACAAAAAACTCAAAGCACAAATAAACAATGAGAATATTTCTTTAAAGTATGGTTATTGGAAGCTTACATTTTTACGTTATGATCTTCATTCTATTTGCATTCTGAGCTACATTTCCTTGAAATATAAAGATCTGAATTTCAGAATTCCTGAAAAAGCCATGTTTTTCTATTCTAGATGTTTCAGATCCATGCATTTCACATCCAGCAGGCGAAAATGCCCATCATTAAGGAATGCTCTTTATGAAAGAACAGTCTTCAGACTTAGCAGGGCTTTAAGACAAAGCAAAGATGTGTTCCTTAGTGTTCAATGTACACTGTAGTCCTGGGTCTGTCACAGCATATAGTCTGTGACTTACTGTGCTTTAGTAATGCTTCCACTGAAGGTATAATTTACAAGGACAAAACCAGTATTTCTGCCATTACAGATTTGCTAGGTTCCTCTCTGGAGGTGGGAGGGAAGCAAAAAGAATCTCCACAGCTCTCTCAATGACCTCTGTGCTATGAAGACAGAAAAAAATTCCTATGGTAATTTATTAGAACATCCCCCAACTTTGGAATTGTTTTCTACTTACACTGAGTGGCTCTAGGATGTTTAAGTGAACCAAGCACACCATCAGCTTGACCGTGATGTCTATGGGAACACTCTCAGGTATGCAGCAGCTGACCTTCTCCACAGCTGTGAAAAGATAAGACATTTCTTTCTGAACCCATAGGCTTGAAGTGGCACTTCACAAGCTCCACATCCCCTCCAGGCCATGTTCAGCTCCACTGAAGACAATATATTCTCATCGACTCTAGCAAATGGCGGTGTAGGCCCGGCCTCTCCCCTTCTTTCATAACTTTCCTGATAGTTGGAACTGCTTCCTATTGGCTCTGATCCTAATGATTTCATGTGAAGTATCAAGTGCTGTTGGTCTGCATGGATAAATAAGAAGGGATAGAAGGATGATCCGGGGAACTACAGGCCTGTCAGTTTGACTTCAGTACCAGGGAAGCTGATGCTCACCTCAAATACTGTGTCCAGTTTTGGGCCCCTCTCTACAAGAAGGACACTGAGGTGCCGGAGAGGGTACAGAGTTGGGCTACAAAACTAGTAAAGGGTTTGGAGCATGTGTCTTATGAGGAAAGGCTGAAAGTTCTGGGGCTGTTTAGCCTTGAGAAAAGAAGGCTGAGGGGAGACTTATTGCCCTCTACAACTACCTGAAGGGAAGTTGTAGCGAGGCAGGAGTTGGTCTGTTCTCCCTGGTGACAAGCGATAGAACAAGAGGAAATGGCCTGAAGTTGAAGCAGGGGAGGTTCAGGCTGGATATTAGTAAGGATTTCTTTCCAGAAAGAGTTGTCAGGCATTGGAATGGCCTGCCCAGGGAGCTGGTGGAGTCACCATCCCTGGAAGTGTTTAAGAGCTGGGTAGGTGTTGTGCTTAGGGACGTGGTTTAGTGGTTTTGATAGGGCTAGGAATAAGGTTGGACTTGATGATCTTGAAGATCTCTTCCTACTGAAAGTATTCTATGATTTCAACAGCAGGATCCCATAGGATATGCTTAAAGCCTTTGCCCTCTTAAGATGTTTTTACTTCATAAAGCTTTTCTTTAGCAATTTATGCATGTGCCCTCTCCTCCTTGCTTTTTGAAGGAAATGCCTTGTGTTAGGGTATTTGTTCTTATTAAGAACTAAGTCCAGTGCACCAAGAATCTGGCTGTATACTTTGTTAAACATGCCATATACTTTGTTAAACTGCAGAACTTCACACAAAACCAGAATGCCATCTGAGAAGAATGCAAACACGAAACAAAGCAGTTACCCATGACAAT
This sequence comes from Actenoides lindsayi, assembly GCA_025331215.1. NCBI lineage: Eukaryota > Metazoa > Chordata > Aves > Coraciiformes > Alcedinidae > Actenoides > Actenoides lindsayi. The sequence continues at coordinate 7,070 of WTSP01021584.1, read as the reverse complement.
GCTAGCAAATTAAAGGTCACACAGTAAAACTTCAGTATCACATTTCCTTCACATGCAGTGATGACATCTCCTTAACAACCCTGTTTAAGTTCTCCTTAAATGGAAATTTCCAACATAAGGCTTCCCTATTACCTTCTACGTCCACATCCAATTACTGCAAATAACAACATGCAGATTAATTCATCATTCTCTGAACATTTTAATACTCAGCATGAAAGTAACTATTCACCTACTAACAAATTCTTACAAACTGAAAAATTTCTTTTCAAAGTAGATAAGCCCTGAGAGAATGCTTTTGGCTTTGGTGGCTAGCTGGGCTAGAAGTAAGTTCTGAGTAAGGAAGACAGCACACAAGAAACTTTTCCTGGATGAAGTCCTATTTCTCTGGTGTTGAAAATCTTTCCCAATTTTTATATGATTGCAACCTGGTTCCTGAGCATATGATCAGTCCATAAACTTGTACAAAATTGAAAAATTAAACCACTTACCTGCAGCACTGGACTCAGCAACTGGATGACTTTGGTTGTCAGTCACTGCCTCCTGGTTTTCCTGAGTTTCTACCACTGCCTCTGTATCTTTTTAAAAAGATTAGCAGATTACTCTAATAGCACCAGCTAAGCCAAAAGTGACTTGCTTTTGAACCTAGAATCAATGAGTGGTTTACTCTGAAAAGTGGCTATAATTCCTAGACTCATCATAGTTTTGCTTATTATAAATGATCTGCTAAAAGCCTCTATCAGGACAGTTAGTTGATCAACTCTATTTTTAACTCATCCATTAAAGGAAAAAGCCAACAGAAGTATCTTATACCTATACTGGGTTTGGACTGGATTGCTGAAACAACCAAGTAGTGGAATCACAGAGCAAACTGTCTGCTTACAGACTTGATGTGCTATGATCAATATACAGCCCAAATAAACATTCTAAGGCTTGAGCAATGACTTTCACAACGCAGGTTTCTCAAAGACAACCTACTTTATTCTATTACAAGCTAATATTCCTAGATTTCTACATCCCAAAGCATTTAACTGTTTAATAACCAAAGTAGGGTTTATGAAGAATACTAATCTCAGGCCAAAGGTTGATATTCTTAAGTACAGATGCCACTAAGCTTATCTAATTTTTTTCCAGCAGCTATTTAGAAATCTAAACACTTGAAAGAATGTTTAGAACTTTAAAAGGCCTTCAGTTGCCTGGAGAGCAGTCCTTGTCCTTAAATGATTCAGCAGGGCTAATTGGACATCAGAGTAACCCCTTATAGAAAGCTGAGGTCATGCCGTGTAACTGATTAAAAACACTGAAAAGTTTTGAATGAGAAAAGCCTGTCAACATATATCAAAATATACCCCTGAGTTGAAAAAGTAATGGAAAGAGCAGGGTCATACTAACTGCTTGTTAGCTGCTTACCTTTTTTCTCCTCGGTTGGACTTTTTTCTGGTATCTTTTTTTCAAGCACAATTCCTGCAAAATCTGTAATAACCTAAAACAGATTAATAACTTGGATCATTTTAAAGATTTAAAGGATACAGGGAGTAACCAGCCCAAATGTTTTAGACATCAGCAAACTCATCAGAAGAAAAGCTGCATTCATTTCACATGGGGTTAGTTGACTAGTACTGAGTTTGATCACTTCATGTCTTTGTCCACTGTTTTTGAACACTTAGATGATCAAATCAGCACCTCTTTAGCAAATATAACAGTTACTTTCATCACAAGTAGAAAAGCTTTTAACTTTTATAGCTTCTTCTAATACCTCTTGGAAGATGGAAAAAGAAAGCAAAGTGCTGTGCAAGCAGCTAAGCTCTCCACAGATCTTTCCAAAGTGCTCCAAGGATTCTTCAGCCCAATACCTCGCAAGGAAACCATAAGGTTTGTATCCATTAAAAGAAATAATTCAATAAAATTCACAGTGACATACAGACATTTTACAACAGTCCTGGTCATACATATCATGACCTTAATAAAATTAGTATAATTCAATAGAAAAACTAATTTAAGAATTAGAAACCAAAGACAATTCAAGATCTCCAGTAGCCAACGAGGAACAGCAAGGGGAGAAATGCACAAGTGTAAAGGACTGTTGGTCTAAAACCCGAGGCAGTTTGGTGCTTTGTTTGTTAATTGAGAAGTAAATATTTAAGTCACTACTGTTGCCAAAACGAAAGTGATAAACATCAAGTATATAGTCCTTAGAGGAACACACCAGGATGACTGTGTTAAGAAAGCTATTTTTAAAGGCTCAGTTTACCAGCTCAAATACAATTTCAGCATCCTGGTTTTTAAAAGGGGAAGAAGTACGGAGAAGGGTCAGAGGAACTGTTTGCAGGCTCATGATGCTTTGCACTGACAGAGATAAAGTAAATCTTAAGAAGTAAAAAAAAAGATCATTTAATATTTGCAAATAAGAACATTCACAAGGAGAAAGTCCCATCTAGTAGTGTCTCTTCAATCAATCTTGGAAAGTATAACAATGGCCAGATACTAAAGTCTTTCTTCTCAAAGCTAGACCAAATCAACTCTGAAACATGCCTCAAAAGCGAGAATTAAAAACTGCTAGAACAAATTTGGAACAGATTAGCAATCTTCTCCAATTCCTGATGCCTTGGAGGCAAGATATATTGTCTTTCTGGAATGTATGCTTGATGCTTAAGGCATAAGCTATTAGTTGTAAAACAAGTATGCCAGACAAAGCACAAAGGTCTGCATTCAAACCATTGCACCGTTCAGTGTCACCCTTTTAACCTTCAACTCAGAGAATGTGCTTTGCTGGTAGTAATCACAGCACCAGCTTATGGGTCTCCTCTGGCTGGTAAGATTATGGCAACTGTAGAGGAGAGGAAGGATTCCAAAACGTTAAACCTGGAAAAGCACACAAGTCTATCAGCCCCCAGCTAACTAAATCAAGTCAATAACTTTCAATGATAATTGCTACAGAACTAATAGCAAGCAATCTGTATCTAATCAGCTCTTGCTACTACAGAAACATGACCATGTTTAAGCACTACAGGAATGTCAACTGCCCCTCCTGACTGGCCAAGAGGTGCTGAACATGATACAGAAATGCATTTAACTCTCCATACCGCCAAGGCTTTGTCATACTGCTTGGAAGAAATATACAGTTCAGCTGCGATGTTAACATCTTCCATGGACACAAGGCTCTGGTGTTTAGTAAAGGCTTCCTCTATTATCTCAATGGCAGAGGTCACATCGTTGGCTTCATAGTAACTCCTAGAGAACACAGGTATGAGATACCAGGTATTTGAGATAAGTGACAGAAGGTACTTTGAACATTAGGAAAACGATTTTCGTATTTCTTTAATTTTTGCCTGTTAGCAAGTATTCTCATTAACAAGAGTAAGTCACAAAAGACAGTGAGAAAGGGGTGGGTTTAATTTCCATAAGACTGCTGACAATTTTTGTGTATTTCAAATAATTACAATTTTTTTTCTCCCCTGTAGGTTAGGACGTTGAGGGAGGTTTCATTGCAGTACGCCCCACCTTGAGCCAGGTATCAATAATGTATCACATTAACCTCCTTTCAGGAAAACCTTCAATAATTACATTGTTACAATAGACGTCCTTGCATTTTTTGGGTGCATTTCACAACCATGAAGATCAAACGACTTAAGCTCTTTTGCAACAAGACAGTAACAGTTTTCTACAAATGATGCATGAGAAAGCTGTGATACAAAGTAAACAACTTAGTCAAAACAATGCTAAGGGAGCTACACACTTTAACCACAAGCCTTCTGTGTCTCAGGCAAACTTCCACGACTTGATCTGTTCTCAGCAAAAAAGGGCAGGAGGCAGATTTCTACTTGCTCCAGAAATGAATCACAAATGACATAACAACTATACTCTGTTGCAGATGGTTTGTATCTCAGATTGAAGACTTTGTTTCATTCAGATTTGCTGGCAATAAGTTTCCAGGTCTCTAATGATATTATATAGATGAAAAATGGACTGCATTTGTATATTATTATATACTATTGGTATTTTCCCAGTAATTAGTATTTGCATTTTATTCTCTTACTCCAGGAGAATGCAGCACTTCTAAACGATGCATTGATCCTACACAGGATAATTCCCACATGTGTCAGCATCACAACAGTTTGGGGCTCAAGCTTGTGTGAGGGTCACCCCTAGCCAAAAGCATCTGCATTCCTCGATTTCAGGTCCATACCCAGCTTGAATCAGCTGCAGAGCTTATTCAGTTCGAGCTTTTGAGAAACTCCAGAAAACCAAATCATAGTGTTTTTAAATCCAACTTACTTTGCCATGTCTCTAGCCAACTGCATGAAGCGTTCTCCATCAGAGGGAGACAGGAGATTCAAAATACGCCTGTAGCCATCCATAGCCAGCTTATGTTCCCCCAGCTGCTCGTACAGGCTCGACCTCTCCCACAGGTAACGCACATTGGTTGGGTCATATTTCAGAGCTACAAGAAAAAAAGTACTGGTAGGCTACTTTAGGAAAAGGTAGCAATGGATTTCACAGCCATTTCCCCTGACTAGATTAACGTTGATGGATATGCACAAGGTTTCTGTAAGAAAATTACATCCCATATGAAAGACTAATGGGTCTTTTACCAAAGTCTGAACAGAGGTACCAGAATCTTAGGAAACTGCAGCAAACTAAATTAGCAAGTGGAAGAAAACAAAATGATTGCCATTAGCACCTGACATTTATTTCAAAGTATTAAATGGTTGCTACGCTACCTTTTGTGTAGCAAAAAACAGCCTGTTTAATATTGTCCTGTTCCAGTGACATTTCTGCTAGTCTGACCCATTCCTCGGTGTCACTCGGATTTAAGTGAGCTGCAATCAGTTCAAACTGTAATGACTTCTCCATATCACCCTGGTCTTCATAGATCATGGCAAGAGTGGAAAATGGCTCATGAGCAAGAGGAGCTGTGAAAAGACAAAAAGAATGCTTAAGAAATATTGCTTCAAAACCACCTTGAAAACAAGTAACTTGCATTCCTGCAAACACCAGATATCACAATTGTATGAAAGATGTGTTTAAACTCATTAATTCAAATTAAAAAAAACAGCAGACAAGCCTCAATTCCTTTTTATAAATTATTAAGCACCCCGACAGAATGTAACAACAACCACGTATAGCATTTTTCTACATTTTAAGTCATGCTGATGTTTATACCTTGGCTCCTCAAAAACAATAAAAGAGAACCATGTAAAGCTAAGCAAAGGGTCAGGCCTCTGCAGAGCTGGGGTGCTCGTTTCTTTTTATAAGCAAAACAATAAAGGAAATGCACCACGCATCCTTCATTCCACACTCCTTACACAGTGACTTGCCTTGTATTTGCATCATCAGTGAACCAACACTGAGTTTTCCTGATGCACACTGCAATCTCACCCCATCCTTAAAGCCAAGAAGTTGTCCTCTCCTAACATACCTTGTCGAATGATTTCCATGCACATTAGAATAGCCTCCTCGCGCTCCCCTCGGGCAAACCTGATATTGGCCTCTCCCATCAGACCCCTCAGGGCACGAGGAAGTTTGCTGCGAGGTCTTTTCTCCTAAAAGGAAAAGGGATAGTATTTCTGCCAGGGATTCAGCTGTGCCCAGATTCAAGAGACATCGGTCACACTTGGGCGTAACGCAACAAAACGCCTCATTTAAGTACTGCTGATATTAAAACCACGGAGCAAAATATTTGCTGATTTTCATAACTGACAGAGTAACTCTGATATCTAATTAAAACACAATCCAGACACAGGAAAAACTCACTTCATTATTGCTGCAAGTTTTCAAACAGCAATCTGCAGTTATTTTGAAAAACATGAAGACAGGCGACACCAATATAAGCAGAAGTATCCTAGATGGAATTATTGCCATGGAAATTTCCCAGCCAGTAGGCAAAAATGACACCAACTGGTACGTATGCACTATGCTTCAGGAGAGACAGGCTAAGTCACATCAAAGTTTAAATACTTGCTTTCATCATTTTCTTGGTCTCTCGGTTCAGTACCATCTCCAACACAAAAACATCGCCAGCTGTCGGTTGCTCAGTAGTTTCTTCTTCCTCCTCCTCTTCCTCTTCGTCCTCCTCCTCCTCCTCTTCATTTTCCCCAAGCATGGAAGCAAAGACCCGGTGAACAGATTTACTGACGCCATCTGAAGTTTCTCCTGGTTGACAAAGAAGCAAAAAAAGGCTCATGATATAATCAAGAGTCTACGCTGCTGCTCAGGGCAAATGCAGAGAAAACAGAATTCTTCATAATTAGTAGCCCACTTGAAAGGGCTATTCTATACAAAAGAGGCCTGCAGAAATATTAACAACCTCTTTGGTTTTGGAACTCTGCATTATTCATCATCAATGCTTAATATACCCCAGTCTCTAACATTTTTTGGATATTTGAAACGAAAAGCATGGAGGAGCACAAAGAAGGAAGCAACAGTTCACTCGATACTTCTCTCAATCCATACAGGAGAAGCATATTAAGCAATTTTCAAGCACTGAACTGGTTGGATGGAATAAAGCTTTTCAGATGAAGAGGCTAAGTGAGCAGACAATTGCACTAAACAATAATGGAGCAACCAATTTTTAGAAGTAATTTAAAACAGGATCTTCTAACCATTCCACTCATGACAGTTAAGTACCTTTTAACGTGTATAAATGCAAAATCCAGATTATTCACATTTCTCCAGGAAAAGAAACAATAGAACTCTTTAAAATAAATAAGAATATGATGCTACAGATCCAAAATAAATATGCTTCAAGTATATAATTTCAAAAATGTTCATAATTTTTGATTACAAGTTTTCATTACTAACTTGAGAGTTATAACTACCCAGAAGTCTACATCTATGCAAAATATCAAACTCTGTGATGTTCAAAGGCTTCAGCTGGGGGACTGGGCATCTAAAGATTTCATAAATTAATAACCACAGGATCAAGATGAGACTGAAAAATAAATCTATCATGTATTGCCTATACACAAGATGGAATTGGGTACTACAGAGAATCATAGAATTGTCAGGGTTGGAAGGGACCTTAAAGATCATCCAGTTCCAACCCCCTGCCATGGGCAGGGACACCTCCCACT
>WTSP01021583.1:35135-62384 GCA_025331215.1 Actenoides lindsayi | reverse complement strand
GTAGAGTAGGGTTAATGGTTGGACACGATGATCCCAAGGGTCTTTTCCAACCTAAATGATTCTGTGATTCTGTGATTTTGTGATCAGCTTGAATGAATCTTAAGTAGGTTCCCTCAATAGCTCTGTAGAACAGGACTGTAACCTCAGGACCCAATTTCACTGCCTCTGCTCAGGCATCAGAGTTGGTGGGATGAACAGGCTGGTATTGCCACACTATGGCTCAGGTCTTGGAGTCATGTGAGGATTTCAGGCTTTGATTCTCCATGAAAGATGTGGACACCCATTTGGATGTATAGCACAGAAATTACACTGTGCTGCCTTTCTGTACTCACCTGCCATGGCATGTTTTCTAGATGGTAGACTTAGAACATTTATGCATTTGAGACTCATAAAATATCTTGCACTCCTCAGCTTTTCTAACTGAAGCGCTTCCATATTTTCTCAAAGCACTTTTTAAAATCAATGAATATGTTTCCAGGAGTCCAGTTTTCCAGGAGACGGCTCCTCAGTCATCTTGAGTACCAAGTTACATTGCAAAAGGCCCAACTCAGCAAACACAAACCCACAGATTTACCTTAAGTCCCAGGGGAGCCTCGCTGAGTACAATTCTGGCTTGCATTAGCATGTGTTTGAAGAGACTGAACACACAGACCTGATGTTGGAAATATTTATGACAGTTTGACAGCATTTGTTTGAAAATGTCACTCCAGCAGCATGTGGATCACACTCCAGCCCTCAGGCGAGAAGCAAGTGGGTGTTGTGGGTGTCACTGGTGCCCTGTGCTGCAGGTGCTCTGATAATAAGAATTTAAATTCTTTTCAGAGGGATGAGAGAGAGATCTCTGAAATTGTGCTGTGGATGAAAATATCCTTCAGCAAAAGGTAGATTTTTATTCAGCATGTGCCCAGTCTGTACAATTCAGGTGGCTAAATATAAGGTTGCAGTGTTACTTAAAATGTAGGGCTGTAGTCCTTCATCAGTGGTTGCTCCAGGCTTAGGCATCTGGATCTCCTGAAAACTCAGCTGAAGGAGCCGATGTGCATAGTGCTGTTGCACAGGTACCTGTAGTACCCCCACATCCCTGTTCTCCTGAGTCACAGGTGACTGCCCCCCCGCCCTCCCCTTTTGGGGCATCTGAAAGGGAGGATGTGCTCCACCATCCTTGAATATAACTCTTTGATCCTGGAGCCAAGGCTTTGAAACCTCTCAGAGATGTCATTTGGGTTGTTTGTAATTCAAGTGAAGTGATGGGACAGGGAGTGTTGGATGAGAAGATGAGAAAGATCATTCAAAGAGTGCAATCAATTAGCTCATGGGTGCAGGATGGCGAGCATCCTGTCAATGAGGGTCTGGAAGGTACATGTGTATGCTATTCCTGGCCAGATCCTACTATTTGCTCAGACAGGCTGTTAACATCTGAGGGTTTGTCTGTACGAGGTCTGTAGAGAGTGAGAGCATCAGTATTTGATGTCTCATAGTGATGTCTCATAGTGATGTCTCAAAGCTGTAAGGCTTTACAAAAGAACACATTTTATAAAACAATTTGAAGGACAAAAAGGGGGCGAGGAGTTGGACAGAAAGGCAAGTCTCTTGTTCTGTAGCTAACATGGTTTTAACACAGAAAGGCATTATGGGTACAAGAAAATGCAGCTTCTTTTTGATTCAGTGTTTTGGCCAACTCATCACTTTGTTTATTTTTGGCCGAGTGGCTGCAGTGGCTTGTTTCCATGGTCATCACTGGCTCATCAATTTTACTCAATTCTTTGGCATTTTCAAAGAGCCCAATTAAGGCCATTTCCTTGAACTTCATCATTAGGGACAGTACTCAGTTTGTGTGCTCCAATTACATGCCAAATCTGGTGCAGCCATCACACATTTAGGACTTGTGTGCAGCCTCCTTCTGTGGAACTGGGATTTCTCCTGTCTGTTAAAGAAAAGTTTTCTCTCTGACTTGAATTTCCCCACACCTAGAATGATACCCAAGAGACAACTGGAACCCATGTTTCTTTTATCTTAAATATATCTTCACAAACATCTGCCATAAAGGAGGTTTTGAATTACTGGGAGCAGAGACAAACAGCATCCCACTGGGAGCACTCTGTAGTGCATGAGAACATTCTGTAATGCATAGGATTTGGGTCTTAATTTGAGGTTTAGCCAAAAAAAAGGTGTCAAAATATTGATCTTTCCAAACTGTATGCAGTGTATGTTAGAGATGGCTGCTAAAATTTTACTTCGGTCTGCATCAGGTTTGCTGATACAAGTCGCTAATATAAATATTACCAAAAGGTTCATTTTTCTCCTTCAGTGTGTCAGCTTAGTGTGCTGGAGGTTTCAATTTCATATTTTGTTCCTGAATATTACTTACCAAAAATACACATTAAATGGGCTGCCTTTTTGGCTACATATATATATATATATCTCTCTATATGTTATGGTGTGGTCAGTGATGTTTGTTGACCAAAGCTACAGCGTGGGTCAAAGTCATGTCAAATTGCAAGTGCAGATTCTTTATACCGTTTAACAGGGAAGTAATGCTGAAAGAATATTGCTACTGTTCTACAGCAGCTGGCAATGGATGCATTCTCCTACTTGAAGAATTCTCAGTGTCTTCCTTTTGCAGGGAAATTAAATGTATTATGGTTTTCAGATTGGATGAGAGATGTATGGACATCTTCCTCTTTGCTCTGGATATGAATATGGCTCCTCAGGAAGTTAAGATCGAAGAGCAAAAATGAAGCTTCATCTTTGCTTTGTTTCTTAATGAATTAAACAAGTTATTTTCTCTTGTCCTGCACTCTGGCAGAGCTGAAATGCAGGAACAATGGATGTGGTAATGGCTGTTTTTCAGTAACAGATTACTCTCTTTTTTCTTTTTCCCTGCTCACCTGTTTCAAATATATCTATCCATTTCTCTAAGTAATGGTAACTACGTTTAATTGCAAATACTGAGATAGTAACATAACTAAGAATGGAAATTCAGATAGGCCCAAGTTATGGTGTATGAGCAATAACTGTAATTCTGCTACAGCAAATTTGTTTTAAACAACTAAGCAGCCAAGGTGATAAATGTCATCCTTTTCTGATTTTTCTCGGAGCAAAAATACTTAATGCATTTTTTCAGTATTCATCTGGGTTTGGTTCTGAGTTACAGAGAAGCTGGATCCTACTTGTGCCTCTGCTACCCATTTCAGCAAGTCACCTCAGTGTAAAGCACTGGGGCTTATCTCACATTAATATATTGATATATGCCCAGGACCACATGTACCTTCCCCACATGCTGTGTACAAATATCATGTGGTGAATAAACACCGGTCCGAGCATCCCATCAGATGCAATCATTAACAGAACTGATTTTGGATGAGTCAATGACCTTGGGCTTCCCTTTGCATCCATGAAACATGCTTTTGCCTTGGAAAACTTGAATGAGAAGCTCATGTGCCAGTAGATTTCCACGTTGAATAAATGAATGCAAGAGGGAAGGGAAAGTAAGTACAACAGCAGATGTAGGTAAGGGGTTTATAGCCCAGAAGGAGCAATGAAAGTTTTAGGATGTGGACATTTTTCCCCACTGCAGTGTTATGACCGTCATATATTGTGAAAGGGAAGATGATTACACTGTAGCTGTTACTATAATGTTATAAAATGGATGGGATAGTATCTTTCAAGGAGACTATCAAATGATTCAGTAGCATGGATAACTATCTGTGGATTTTTCTGCATGACAAGTCCAAGTTGTAATAACAGCTTGGGAATAATGATGCTATATTTTTCCATTAAAGAAAGTTTTATTTCTGGAACCTTGACAGATTTTTAAAGTAACGTAGACTTTTCTTACCACTGAAGCCCACATCTTTATTACAAAGCCAAAGTGTTCTCTCAGAAACCACATTATGCATGTTGTAACAGTACTCTCCCACGGACGATGAACACTTAGAACATATTTTTCTATGTAAATCATCCATTCACTTAAAAATAAACTCTCTATTAAACAAAATACAACCATGTGACTAGTTTTGTAGGTTTGTATTCCAGCTCTCCTTTTCATTAGACTAGTAACATTTTACTGCTATTTCAAATAATTTTCTGGAGATTGCATCATTTTCCCCCTGTACCCTCTCCCCCTTCATTTTCTTTTCAACATAATATAAAACAGTTTCCATCCACACTTTGTTGTAAGCACACCTAAGTAAAATAAATGACCAAGAAATGATCCTGCTGTGGGATGAATGCAAATAGATCTGTAGTGCTCCTTGAAACCTGTGGTCACACAGCTGCATGTAAAGTTGCCTGTCTGCATTTCTTTGCTGGCTAAAGCTCTTAAAGAGAAACAAATCCATCATTACAATCCCTGACACTGATCACTGAAGTAAACAGAGTCTCTGCAATTTTTTATGCTTTCCTTTAAAACTAGAAGGTTACAAGGGAGCATGAAAAACGCATGTTGTTGCTATAAGGCTGGCACTCTGGGTGAGCATCCATCACCAGATGCTAAGCCTTGCCACTGGTGATAACAGCTTTTCATGGGTATTATCTGTCCATTTCACAGCCCCAGATAAAAGGTAAACAAGATCCCAAGTTCCAGGAGTGATTAGTTTTGATAATTGTTCTGCTGCTTGCTTTGTGCAATTTACTTCTATAAATACACACTAGGGGAATCATTTGTCTAGTGTACCATGGCACTGTAATTTCCTATATAATTTCATCCAATTGCTGCAGGAACTCATTTGAGCAATTGTTAATTAATCATTAACAATCATTAACCTCGGGTAGCAATGATTGCTAATCAAGATTTCCATGCTGCATTTTTAATTTCTGAAGGTTCTTCATTAATCAAATTAGTAACATTTTTTTGTTATTTGAGGAAAAGAAACAGTATGCATCCCATCCATTCAAAGGAACTGTTAGAAACATCTTTGTCTTTAAAATCTTTGCACGCCTTCTCTCTGGTTGTTGTAAAAGTGAGAGGCTTTTTTTTTCTGCATAATTTACTTGAAAATATTTTGCAGTTTAAATTAACAATGCTTTCCCATTGTTCATGCTACTGGCAATTATGCTGCTGGGAACAACCATGAAAGTAGTGACACTACTCCAACTATTTCCCTCATGGTTAATCTTCTTTGCCTCATATCTCATGGCTTCAAAAAAAACCAAACCAGCTATTTGTAATGCTTTTAATGCCAGCTTTTTTTCTCAATGATGTAGCTAATAATAATCTATTTCTCTGTTAGTGTACCCTCGTGGCTCATCAGCATCATACTTGTAGATGAGGTAGATGTTGCTGCATCAAGACTTTGTGCACCACTGCAATAGAGGTACATTTAATTTTCTTTTGCCCTGCAGTGGTTTTGCAATGTCCCCTTGGAAAGGAAAAAGTAGTGCAGCCCATGGATGATATGCAGATGGAAACCTTCCCTTAGGAAGAAAGGCCAACCAGGTGTCACTGCTCTCCTTCTTCCACAAATTTACCAGCCATCCTTGATAGCAACGGTGGTGGGAAGGAAAGAGCAAGAGTGGAGTGGAGCTGCAGCTAGGCTCCACCACACCTCCAGCAAGGACCTTCACCCTCTGTAGCTTGGCCAGAGTGCACTAGCCAGACCCTGTACTTCCTGTCTCATATGGGAGTTTAGGTGACCACGTGGGACAAATCAGACTTGCAAAAGCCAAAGATTTCCCCTTTCTGAGGTGTGATGGAGAAGCAGTCCAGAAGCTGCTGTGTTTAAAGCAGGGTATTTGCAGACACTGGGAGGAGGAGGAAGACAGGCTCCCTGAACTCCTGGCTCCCAGCTCAGCTGGAGGAGAGCAACTCCCAGGTGCGTGCCTTCAACTCTGGCCAGGACCAAAGGGAGTAATAACTCACAGAACTGTGTGTGAACAAGAAAAGAGCAGCATATTTGAACACCATCTCCATCCATATCAGCCAGCTTCCGTGATGCTAGAGTGAGCTGCAGGACCCTGCCACGCTGGGCTTGTGCTTATCAGGGTGTGACCCGCCAGTCCCGGGTTGGAGAGATTAGTCACTCCTATCACTGCATTTGCTGAGATAAACTGCTCACACGCTCACCTCACAAGGAGCTGTAAAGATTAAGGTTGGCAAATTGAGCTCCCTGATGGTGAAAATGCTACTGAATGGTGCTAAAATTTTATCACCACTGCTTGCTGCACAAATACTTACTATTACGTTTATTATTAAAATACGTTTCCCATAAAGTTGCAGATTGCAAGGCCGTGAATAGTATCCGGCTGAAATCAGCACGATCTTATTTCAAGGAATTCCAAAGGAATGAACTATAATTAGCCACTAACTGCAAAGAAGCTTTGATAAAAACCCTGAACAGATTCCCAGCAGCGCATGTTTTCCAGAGCCCGCCTGGTAATTTTCAATAAAACCCGAGAACAATACGACCATTAACTTTTCTGTTAAATGTCATCCAGATTGGTTCATATCATTCTTCACTGCACTGCATCTTTTCTATGCGTGTGTTCATAATTTATGGTGTGTGGCCACATTTGGGCTTGCTCAGTTATACATCCATGGAAAAACATTAGATGAAGGTCAAACAAAGCCCACAAGGGATGGGTGATTGCCTTCCCCATTTGACTTGTCTTTAAGAAGTACAAAAGTTACCTTGTAGCTTGTGGGTTCATTTGTAGACAGATTGCATCTGCACAAATCCCTTCCCATATAAAGGTTTAAAAATGTGCAATAGGTACTCTCTTGAAGCAGACAAGGTCATGAGCAGTGATAGCATTTGGTTGCTCAGTGAACCACATGGTGATAGCTTCTGGCAGTGTCTGCAGTGGCGTGCATGTGCACTGCTTCCTTGGTGAGTCTGCTGGAGAAGGAGAAAGCAATGTTTGGCCCCTGGCTGAGCAGCTTGGAATTGGTCAGGACATCTACCCTTGCCCTGGCACGTCTGTTGCTGCATTAGAAGGTTATCAGTGGGAGGCCTGATTCAAGACCCATTGTGGCCTGTGGATACTTCCACTGGCCTACTGAGATTTTCTCTTTATGCTAGGATATGCTAAATAATGTTATATACTTGCTGAAAAAACCCCACCTTTTTATGCTTGGCTAGTGCTGCTCATGTTTGAAGGCTGTAAATGTTCAGAAAGTTACCAGCTTTTTGTGAGGCTATGCTGAAGGCTTCCCAATCATAACAACACTGTTTCATTATTGTGAGAACTTTTACAAGGTACAGGTTAATTTTTCTTATATTTGTTGCCATTTAAAGTACCAATAGCAGTAATCAATATCAGATGACTTAAGTTATCAGCCAAACAAGAAGGCTACTGGATGGTTGAAACAATTTGTGATACCTTATGGGAAAGTTAATTGCTCAAATTATCTGGCAAATACTGCAAATTCACAGACAATTAGAAAAATATTTTAAATATTTTGTCATCATGAAAGATCTATGTCTATACACAATGTTATTTTAAATATTTCGTCTGGCTCATATTTAATTTACTCTGTGTAGATGGCCTGGTTTTGTCCTATCGACAGATGAAGTAACAAATTTATGTATGTGCTCTGATTCCCCAATTCTCTGTTGAATAAAATATATTAAAAAGTAAAGGACAAGCTTCAAGGCAGGTCCTGCTGCACAGTTAGTTCTCTTAAGAAGATTAGCAAGAAGATCAGCATCCCCGTCCTAGCTGTGCTAGGATCCTAGCTGCCAGTTGCTGAAAAGCTGGGATCTCTCCTCACATACGCACAAGTCATTAAAAATATATAATTATTGACATTTTAAGTTGTCTGAATTAGGAGATGTCCTGATATTGCCTATGACGGAAGATGCGCGTGATATTCATTAAGACAAATCCATTGCTGACATAAAGCCACAGAAAGAAATGCAATTAACTCTGAAGCTCTAGAAAGGCCTTCAGTCCAAAACTTTTTATTTCAAAAGAAAAATATCAGATATTATCTTTTTGTGTTTAAATGCCAAAGGGTAGCTCAACTAAGATTCTTTGCATCATACATTATACTTGCTGCCCATGTAGGTAAGGGTTTTTTCTGTGCTCTGCTTTAAAGTGTCCTCTCCACCTCATGACTTTGGTGTGGCCACCACTCTGTCCAGCAGTATGACAGACTGAAGGTACCAAAGAGAAATTTTAATTGTTTGAGTCTCTCTGACTTGAAATGCTGAACAATGTCAGATACTGAAGTATTTTTGGTCAAAAATAACCTGCAGCTTGTTATACAATGAAGTCTCCTCAAGAACTATTGTATGGAAAAAAATGGCTTGTGCCCAAGAAAAACACTGACAGTGCTGGGACATGTTGGCCTATTTTTTCTATGGATGAGGATGTGACCACGTATAGCAGAAGGCCTTACCAGGAGAGGACAGCATGCTCTTCTTGGGGACAGTAATTTTCCTTCTGCATTATGTTACAGAAGCTGTTTTGTGGGCTAGAGCTGAAGAGACAGTGTGTCTCTGGTTTCTGAAAGCTTCTGCCCAGATGGACATTGCACTGTGTACTTGAATATTCAGTTAAATGATATCTCAAGTTTCCTAAAAAACCTGCAAATCTGGTGTGGACTATCTTCACATACTTGATCAAAGATGTGTATCTTACCCATGGGGCCTGCCAAGATAAAGACCAAATACTTGAAGATTGGTGCAAGTGTTAGCAACTGGTCCTTTTTAATAGAAAATCCATTGTAGATGCAATTCCAGGCTCAGGCACAAAGTAAAGATAGCACAGGTAGGACTGTCTGGCAGACCTGCGGGGCTGAAAGGGGCAGATCATGTGCATCAGCTTCCCCCGGTTGCATTGCAACCTGTGAGTAGACCACTAAGGACAAGCATTCAGTGTGGTATTTATTGAACTGAAGTAGTCAAAGGGTAATTACATATCGCTGTTTGACAACTTTAGTCCAATAATGGGGAAAAAAATAAGCAAACAAAACCCCATAATAAAACCCGTGATTGAACAAAAACCTGGTTTTCATCCAGACAAATCCCAAATCAACATCTGAATTCTCAGAAAGAAAGCAACCAAGAAGATGCTTATAGTTTCAAATATTTATGCTAAAAATCATGGATAGCTACAGTCAGTATCTTCATTTTTGCTAATTTATGTCCTTTTGTGTAATAAGATATTTTTAAATGACTCATATTTGACAACTTTATAGAAGAGCTATCATTTCTTTTCTTCTTTCCTCGCTGTGCTTTGCAAAGTCACATTACACTGCAATGTTTAAAGCATAGATAGAATTTGGCAGTGCTTCACACATAATGTACTTTTCAAGAGCAGAAATAATAAATCCCCAGGAAATTGCTATTTTTTCTGTTATCATCCATTAGATCCATGGAAAGGGAAAAAACACACTGCAAAGTTGCTAAAAGATCCACCAGACCAAGCTGCTTTTTAAACACAGAGGAAACTTCAGTGACATGATTTCTGCAAGTAGGAAATTTTGAAACTAAGAAAATTTCATTTGGAAACCACTATTATAATTTACAACTTTATTTATACCTTGCCCTCTATTTTGCAAATATATTTTCCATATTTTTGTCTTAGTATTAGGTGTTCCATTTCAAACCAGGCAGATGTTGGCCAAAACCTCAGTTGTCATTAGATTAATGAATGAATCCATTTTTCTAAAATAAGGAGCTCTAAAAGAAGTGAAGCATCTGATATTTCTGCTATAGGAAACAACTATTCTTCCATGGACTCAAAAGCACATTTTTTGTTGTTTAATGATAATATTCTGTGCTTTTCCTGATTTACATAGTTTGGCCCTTCCAAATACCCTTCATCTTCCAATTAGTTTCCCCATTACATGTATAATTAAAGACAAATCAGATTATGGTGATTAGCATATATTATAAACCATTTTACTAATATCTGAGGGCATGTTCCTACAAGGGATAACACAGAAATTAGAAGACTAATTAGGCCAAAATTACCTTTGCTAATGAATCTAAGCAGTACTTAAATCCTCTAACAGAAGTGACATTTTTGTACTTTGGAAATTGAAGGTGTGATTCTCAGGCATCAACATTACGAATAAATCTGTGGAGTTTCAGGAAGATTTACAAAGGGCTCAGCTCCAAAACACTTGAAATCATTCTCTGAATATTTGCTGCCATTGGGTCTAACCATGGTTACTTAAGACATTCATAATATTGTAGCAGTCTGAGGGGAGAATAAATACCTCTCTGTGAAGAACAACTCTTCCCACTGTTCTTGAGTCTCACAGGGAGAAAGGAGGAGGTTTGAGGAGTGAATGCCAAATTTTGCATGCAAAGTGATGGTATGGTTGGGCAAGAATGATGGCACCCTGCCAATGGGGTCAGTAAAGGCAGAGTGTGTGGCCATGTTCTTGCCACCATCCTTTTGCCCGAAGAGACTTAGAGTTGTAGTGGATAAGGAGTTGATGCAGAGTTGTGGCCAAAGCATCAAAGATAGGTGGAGGAATGTTTGTTTTGTGGTGGAGGGATGCCTTACACTTGTCTGTCCAAGCTGAATGTGCAGTGGTCCCACTCCCTTATTCAGCAAGAAAGAATACTGAGTTCAGGAGCAGTTGTTGCAAAAGACGAAAGCATCTCTCAGTGCTGAAACACAAGCCTAGGGCTCAAGACACCCAGTGTGATTTGCAGCCACAGAATGGGTACACAGCCTTTGAAGGTTGGTTAGTCCCAAACCTTTATGTGCGTTTGAGTTCTTGACTCTCCTTAGAATTAGGAACCAAAATACCTCTGAGGGCCTCCCTCTGATCTCAGTATCCCTGTCCTAAAGGCCCCTGCTTGTAAAGGGGAAAAAATAGTACTTTCCACTTCAGATATGCTAAGAATGATGAAGAGGGAGGTGTGGTTCAATGACAGAAATGAAAGAGCATTAGAAGTGCCTAAAATCCACCAAATAAGGATGGCCAGAGCTATTGCAGGAGCAATCCTCCCACAGAGTTGGACTCATAATGAAGTGACACTAATTCACTAGAGGCTACCTTTCCCCCTAGTTCTCCACCGGGATAGATGTCTGGGCTCAGCCTGCAACAGAGTGATTCTTCCGCTCATTCGTCATTGGGATGTATATTTGGAAAATCACAGTCAAACTGTTCCTGTTTAACATCTCTATTTTCAGATGCTAATTACCTGCTGAAACATCAGCCGCTGATCTGAAGCTTTCCAGACCAGGTTTCTGCCCTGGATTAATTTCATTTAAATGTGTAAGGAACACAACACAGCTATTCTTGTAGACAGGGAAAATATTCTCCCTTCATCTGAAGTAAAAAACAGAAGAAAGTGATAGATTGTTTTGAACAGCTTTGGTGTTGAAATGGGTGGGAGCAAGAAAAGACTGAAACACTATAGGAAAATAGTCCTTGGAGAGGCGACGAGCCTTTTGGTGTTCCAGTGAAGCTAGCCAAGGTTTGGGGATGATAGTTTCCATATGCACTGGTTTGCACAACTATTTCCCCATTTTCTACACAAAATGAGGCAGTGCTGTGCATGATGATACCATTCTTTGTCCATACTAAAATAAATCCCTAGGTGGTGAGGTGGGCTGTACCTCCATCGCTCTGCAACAAGTGAGGGTATGGGAAGAATGAACACGTAGAATAGAATGAGCATCCATGTGCAAAGGTGTCCATTGGAAGTGATGGCTTTTGTCCTGTCCAACAATTGGGTACTTTTTTTCTTAAAAAAAACAGAATAGGAAAAGACCTACTACTACAGTCACTGAGCATTTGTGTATGTGTGTGTTGGCAGCTCTTAAATGAAACCTGGCTGAGCTGACCCCAGCCTATGTGCATCAAGCTGTTGTGATTGAGGAGGTATATAGTATACGGAGAAAATGAATTATACATTTCAAAAGGTTTATTTATGGACTTAGAATTGGAAAGATCTACAGAGAACAGAACTAGAAAAAAGGGATTTTTGGAGGAATTGAGGCATATAAGGGGCTTGTAGCTGATTTTCAAGTCTGTCTCTAGTACAAGGGCAGTGTTGTTTGCAGACCATGGTGTCCCATCTAAGTGTCTGGGAATCCCAAATAGCTAAGTGGGACTAATTGTAAACTACTGTTTAATAAAAGAAGAAATTTTCAATGAGTGTCACTGGCAGAACAGTCTTGACTTGGGGAATTTTACTTCATTTAATTTTTTTGGCAAATTAATGTAAAATTTTAATTACCAGTTTGGATATTGAGGAAAATAAGATAAATTAACAAACACTTAGGGAAACACCTTTCCTGCCCATTCCCCAGACTCAAACCAGACAGCCTGCAGGCCTCAGCTTCCATTGTTTCCAGCAGTCTTCACACTCAGTCCCTCCCAGCTCCTCAGGTGGGGCAATGGACAGTGCCGGATGTTGGGTCTGTGCTTAAGGGTTTCTTTCAACTGTTCCTCCCTTCTTACTTGTTTTCCTCTATCCACCAACTGCAGGGGTGCCCTGCCCCAGTGTGTGTCACACATGACCACAGTCCCTCTGAGGTACCTCCTCTGGCACAAAGCAGCTCCTCCCAAGAGTGTGTCTCCAGGCACATCCCCAGCAATATCCTCCCACATGTCTCCTTTCAGGGATCTCCCACATCTGTGTGTCCTCTCCCTTTCCTTAACCATGCTGGTGGCAGGCACTGGGGATGCCCAGCTGGCTGGGACTCTGCCTCATGGCCAATACAATGAAAGAAATCATGAAACTTGTTGAGACAATAGTGAGTAAGAACCAATTCTCCTGGATGACAGGGTGGCCCAGGGTCCTAGTGGCAGTTGAGCAAGCCACAGGCACCTCCACGTTAGGGAGACCTTGGGGCACTGGCAGCTGGTTTGTGCTGCCAAGGAGGGAAGAACAAGGTACTAAATGTGAGCTGTAGGTGAAGAAGAAATGGGAGGTCAGAGCTGAGTGCATGAGTTACTTAGCCATGGTTTGGAAAGGGGAGTGAACTCCCTGGTGCACAGTGAGCAGTGTATCCGAGAGAGGGGTGAGCACCCCTGCCCAGACAGCGAGCTGTGGGGTGGCTCAGGCTGGCAGTTCAGATCCAGGAGCCTGCAGGAAGAAATCCATCCTGAGAGAAGTGAGGGGGTTAGATTATATTACGCCCTTCCTTTAAGCATTTCCTTTTGGCTAGCTCAGGTTTCTGCCTCTTACCCTCCAATGTTGGCGTAGTTGAGGACTGTAAATCCCTCTCTGGGAGACAGCCAGCTGAAAGCTGGTCACTGCCTCAGCAGCTCTCTTTGCAGCTTTAGGTCTCTTTGCCTATTCAAAAGACACTATTGGCAGCTCTGCTTCACATACAGCGGCCCCCATGTCCAGTTTTTGTGGAAAAAGAGCTAAATCCCAGCCAGAATTAGGTGAACGTTGTTATGCACACTATCACTGGGCAGGGACTAAGCAGCTATCAAAAAAGAAAAAGCTGGGAGACTCCTGGGCATGTAAAGCAAAATTGCCTTAAGTAAGTTATTGTCTTATACCCTGAGTACTAAATGAATGGGTTCCCTTCCATTTTCCCTGGCCATTGCTGCCATTCAGCACCTGTGCTTCCTCTCCAACACAAGGCCTTCCTACAGGCTTGTCCACCTGTGAGCTTGGTGGTAGCCCTTCAGCAGTGGCATGAAACAGTCATAAATTACAGCTCAGGCTGAATCCACAGAGCAGGTCTCACTGCTCTCCTGCTTCTCACTTGGAGAAGACATACATTGAGGCCTGGTGTGCCCAGCATGAGTGGACCAGACAGGGGCCTTCTAACACACGTAGTCCTCAACCTTTCCTACCCCTGCCTGACTGTGCCAAGGGTTAGCATTTTTTGACTGATCTCTTTCTTAGTCCTTGTCCTCTTAGGTGGACATCCCTCAGAGATGTGTTCTTGAACTAGAGATAACTGGACTTTTTCACAATGACTGTCCATAGCCATCACTGCACGACATATTTCATCTTGTTCCAACATTTACTTAACCTCAGGAAAGTTTTCTGTTCAGGCAAGCCCTAGGAGATTGCCTGATTAAGCTCAAGTGAGTGTAATTTTTATTGCCTTGTGAAGAAAGGTTTCCTGCAACATAACATGCAACAATTTATACATTTTTTTTTCCCCTGTGGCACTTCCAGAATATGTAAGTGCAATATAGAATTCAAGACATAGGGAGCTTTAGTTAATTTTCTGAAAGAATTTATCATGGGGGAATCAGTGAGAGGTGAGAAGCAGAGCTAGTTCTAGTATTTCATTTTCCTTAGCTGGATGTGACAGTAGCTGTCTCTCAGAATGACTCTTCCTCGTAAGCATGCTCAGATGCAGAGCTGGAAGCTGTCTAGACTGTGACAAATGGTGCCAAACCTCTATTGTTTGGCTGAAGATGGGTATTTTGGAGTGGTTTTGCTTTACAAACAGCTATCCTTCAAACTTTCCATTCTCTCTGAGGTCCAGGAAAAGCTCCCGTTGAGGCAGGAATCATGGGAAAAGTGTCAATGTAATGAGTATAATGACATCATTTCTTTAGGCTGAAAGATGAAAAAACTCAGAAGCATTTCCACGCCTGGGTAAATATTACCAATGAGCCATTGCTAGAACATCATGCTGCAGGATAGACCTTTCACCAAAGAGCAGGCAGATGATCACAGCCAGCTGAGAGCTACAGCTACATTAGAAATGTTGGCTGCAACAGGAATGTTGGCTGGGGTAGAGGCATGTGTTTTAATACAGAAGATCTGCGCCAGCAGCAGTCGTAGTGCAGATGCAGTCATGCTAACAAAAATGCTCTTGCCAGCACAGCGTATACAAAGTGTAACAGCAATAGAGGTTCCCTTTCCAGCACCTGGCATCTACTTGGGGAATAGAACTAGAAGCATCTGCTGTTCCTGTGCAAACTGAAGAGCTGAGGCCTTGGGGGCAGTGTTATCCTCTCTGGACTGGGCACAGCACACCTGCCAAGGGATGGTGGCTACTCCTGCTGTTCTGAGCACGGACCCAGAAATCAGTGGTTCCCACTGGTGGAGCAGATTGCACCTTCAAACAGGGACAGACTTTGGGTGCAGAAGGAGCTGGTTCCTCCTGTGCACTGGGGATTGCATGGATGAGTTTGTACCTGCGTCTCATCTCTTGAGAGTCCAGATCAAATCTAATCTCCATAATTGAGAAGCCCTTATAAAAATCCTGCTAAGAGCAGCGAATCTTGCCAAATAGCCACTTGGCAAAATTCATGACCACCTGGCTCAAGCAGGCTAAAATAACTGGTACTCACAATTTCTTCAAACTGAACACCCTCAAGGCCCTGCAAAATGCACCCACATCAATATGCTCCCTGAGCCAGCATAATATGAAAGCTAAAGGGGTCTTAGGTAGATGAGATTTCATCCTTCCTTGAGAACTAGACACCCTGTTACCTTGTTAGAGGCTAGCAGGTGCCAGTGGGAGGGAATTTACACTTGCTGGACAAACGCCCAATGAGGAGATTAAACTTGTAAGAGTCTTACAGAAAATAAACATCCTGGTTAGGGAGAGAGGCTGGAGAACAGGTGCTAAGTATAATCATTGGGTACTTAGACCTCAGACAACAAAAAGTGTTAATGGATAACTGGATACCCAAAGCGCTGAAGAAAACCTCAAAAGTCCGTTTGACTTTTAACTTTGAGGTTATAGAAACTCTGTGTGTGTGTAAGATAAGGAAGGAGGCCAACAAACACAGCTCTGTTGAAGGTGCTGGGTGTGATTTAACAGGCAGGAAGAGGATCCGAAAAGCTGTTAAGGCTGCGGCACACCCTGCTTCCAAGGGTAATGGGATCCTGCTTTTCCCAGCCTGCAGGACAAAAGGAGTTTATTCAGACAGTGTCAGAAGATAGAAGCAGCAAGATATTGAGCTGAATTCATTCTACCCATGGAAGTAAAGTGTGTTTGTTTAGATAACGTATAAAAAAAATTCAAAATTGTATGTCCATGTCTTAATATCCACAATGAAAGTTGAGAAACCTTTGTAGTTCCTGAACTTCTGAAGAGCCTCTAGGTGAGCTCACAGAGGGGATTTCAATGATCCAGGCATCTGGCAGATGGGCTACTTGGTATCGTTCAGACAATTCAGGCAGATCCTAGACTGCTAATGACACTTTTGTAAGGTCAGTTGTGAAACTGTCCAACACAACTGATGTCTTGCTCACAGAAAGGGAATTGGAGTCAAATAGGGCTGCAGTAACTACAAAGAGTGTTGAGTTCACAATCCAGAGGAGAGATGGAAGTGTGAGTGGGGACTGGAGTTTAGGAGTATGCATTTCAGCTCCATGAGGAATTTGCTAGGTAGAATCCCTTGGAAATTGTCACAAATGGGAAGAAGGATGATTTTCAAAGAAAAAATACAGAGAGATCAGGAACAAACTCTCCTGTTGTGCAGGAAAACTGAGTGTTGTAGCAAAGGCCACCATGGTGAAGTGGGGAGTTTCTTGATGAACGACAACACAAAAATAGAGCATATCAGGTGTTAATAGAAGGGCAGGCAGCAAAGGAATTGTATGAAACCGTTGCTTGCATATGTACCTTCAAAATCAGGAAGGTCAAAGCCCTGAGCTGGTATTAGTGAGGGATATTAAAGATACCAAGAATCCTACAGGTATACTAGTTGCAAAAGTGCATGTGGGTCTGTTAGAGGAGACAAATTAGTGTTGGATGATATGAAAAAGGCTGAGAAACTCACATAACTATTTTTGCTTTGGCTGTCACAAGCAAAACCTGCTCCCTGAACACTATGTATATCAATACAATTCAGAGACTGGAGGGACCGGCAACAGTAGAGGAGCAGCACTGGAGGTATCACCTGGAGAAGCTGGATATATTCAGATCTATGGGGTTGGATGAGATATTCCCAAGTGCTGAATGAATTGGCTTATGTGATTCCATAGTATGTTGCTTGTTCTCTCTGACAAATCATGGAGACTGGGATAGGTCGATCACAACAGGAAAAAGACTAAGTAAACCCTTAAGAAGTGCAAAAGGGATACCCTAGGGAACTTCCCTGTGTGAATGCCAGCCAGCTTCACTTTGATTCCTGAAAAGATTATGGCACATGTCTTCTTGGAATCCATTCACAGACATGTGATGGGTAAGGAGATAATCAGAAATAGTCAATGTGGATTGCCTTCTACAACAGTGTGATTGTGTGGAGAAGGTGAGAGGCGTGAATGTAACACACCTTGACTTTATTAATGATTTTCATGCATTGTAATTTGGAAGCTGAAGAAATACGAGCTGGAGAAACAAACAGCTAGGTGTACAGAAGAGCAGCTGAACCTCTGGGCTCAAAGGGTGGCTCACAGCTGGTTGGTGGCCATTTATGATAGGAGTACTGCAGAGGTTGTTTAACATCTTCATCAATAACCTGATTGATAACACAGAATGAACTATTAGCAGCTTTACAGAAGAGAGTTTGAAGAAGTGGTTGACAAGATGAATGTCAGAGCTTCAATCCAAATGATCTTTGCTAAACATGAGGACTAGGCCAACCTAAACAGCTTGAACGGTTTAATAGGGAGAAATGCAAAATTTTGCACCAATGGCAGAATAACCCCATGCACCAGCACAGGCTGGGAAGTGACTGGCTAGTAGTAGCCCTGCATAAAAAGCCCTGGGTGTTTATGGTGGATGGGTGCTGACAGGTCCCTTTCGCTGAAAATAAAGCAACCCATACCCTGGGCTACATTGGGAAGACCTAAGGTAGCTCTCTATTAAGAAGAGCCTTGGGATGGCTTTGAGCAGGCAATTGGAGTAGATGACCTCTCAAGGTATATTCCAACGTACATTTCCATGATCCTATAGCTTCCATCTCAACAGCAGCTTAGGCTCGGAATAACTTAATGAGTTTTTCCTAGCAAATACATATGAAAGACTCCACTGATCTGTGTATATATCAGTGTGAGCTTGCAACACTACTTTAATTTTCCACAGAGTCATCTCCATCCCCTAGCAAGGATACTTAGTGTGAAACCGTAACAGATGGAAAGTTATGAATGTGGTATGTGAAAGTTGGGAGTTTGGTCAGTTACACTGCTACTTTATTTCTGATTGGCTTAAAACTATGTGCTTTATAGCTTAGTAAAGTGATGCTGGTTGTTATGAATCGTGATAGTTGGAAGGGACTGGGTAATAGTCCTTTCTTGTTTTCATTACTAGCCTGCATAATTGCAGTTAATAAAAGCAGTGATTTCTTAAAATGCACTTTGTGTATTGCAGCTGTCCTCAGGCAAGAGGACAGCATGTCTGGTTAAACATGCAACCTTTAAAGCAATAGCAGAAATACTGATATTCTCCTCAGGATTGTATAAGAGGAGAGAGAAGCACATCTCTTGCTGAGGATGGGGTTTTGAAATTATATTCTTCATTATGCTCTGGTTTCCCCAAACACTTTTGGTACACCAATCTATACACCCACTCTCTTTCTAAATTGAAAAGTGAATGCTTTGTGCTTTTGGGGATTAGTGACTTGAGCAGAGCCACTGGGATGAGATCAAAGGCTCGTGGGAAAATGATGAGCTAGCCTTTCTCCAAGTGAAAACACAGCAGCAACCCTCCCAGGGTTCTGTTGTTGAAGTAGCATGAGCACTTTCACCCAAATTCATCCCATCACACCATATGCACTTAATGAGGCACCTAAATTAAGAGTCTTACTGTCTTAATCTCTCTTATTGCCGTAGACAAGGAACTTCGAAATGCAATTTAGTCCTTCTACAACCTGAATTACTCTTTCAGGGTGTCTGTTTCTCTCTGGATGCTAAGGAAGACTTGGGTGACTAATGTAGGCATTCCAAAACTTTATCAGCTTGAAAGTCAGGATCTAGATATTTTGCCTATGTAAAGCTTATGAGTTGTGGTTAATTTTGTTGGCTGAATGATTTGGTGTGATGAGTCAGCCTGGGGCTGACACATTGCTGATATCCACTACCCAGACAGTCTAGAGGATACGACAGAGGAAACAAAAGAGTCATTAACCTCAGCGACTCTGCTGTGGACAGAAGGACAAGAGATAAGCTAAAGGTAAGGTCTCACCTCGAAAAATAGTTCTACAAATGAGCCAGCACAACAGCTAAATACTGTCAATATGCTGCAGCTGTCCTCCCTCCACTTTCTTCCTTTTCTTTCCTTCCTGGAGGCATTAGACCTGCTGTGACAGCAGTATGGTTTGTTGCGTTGGTTTGTTCATATTGAGGGGACAGACTTTCAAGATTTCCACAAGCTTTGTACAGCCATGTACAACAACTCCAACTCTGTTGATTGCAGTTTAAAACTCTGAAACATAAATCTAGGTGGAAGAAGACCTGCTATAGAGATCTGATAACATTTAATTGGTACTCTTGTCTCCCCACCTCTGTTTTTTACTTATGCCTTCCTCCAGTCCCCCTGGGTGACCCAATCCCACTGGAGAGGCAGGCAAGCATGACCTGATGGGCTGTTCCCTGAGCCTGTATCTCCTGTACACTGAGCTCTTCCAGGAGGGGTATGAGATGGTTAGGGTAACATCCTTCAGTGCATCTGCACATGCTGCTGCACATTAGCTGTGATGAGATTAGCATTTAGTCTTTCCTTCACCCTATTGCATTTCCTCCTGCTAAAAATTTCTTTACTGGGAGCTCATATGGGCACCTGTTGGACCTCAGCTACTTTGTCTGAGAAGGTCTGATTCAACTGTGTTATTTATCAGCACCAGGTATGACCAGGTATCTCCAAACACTTCTTTTGAAAGATGGCACTGGCTTTTCTTCTGCCTTCTCCCATTCCAAGGCATGCAGTCATGTCTCCCCTTCCATTTACCATGCTCACCAGGATTTTTTCTGGACACACTAGTTCTGCCATACTTTAAGAAAAGTATTTTTTGCAAGTGAATGGATGGAAACAGAAAGGGGCACTGCAGAGATGAGCTTTAGCTCTGACATGAGGAAAGGCTTTTTAAAACTGTGGCCTGGATTCCTACTTCTTGTCTTCAGGCACTTAAAAGAAGTGCCAAAGAGCCCAGTCAATAGATGTGATTCTAGGTGACAGTTGTTTGGAGTTTTTTTACTTTCTCAGGTACTGTCAGAAAATACCCATCTTTCTCTATTGTCCACTTTCCCTAGGCCAGGATTGGATCATGCTGGGACTCCTGAGATGTTAAAGAAGGTTTTCTGCATCCTGGAAATCCTCTTTCCTGCTGTGAGGTGGGAAAACACATCCTAAGACTCAAGAGTTGTTGCTATGAAATAAAGATGTAGGTATCTATAAAAGATGCTGGGTTTCCTGTTCAGATGTCAAAATACACATTCAGCTTTTGTTTCATACAGCTGCCCACTTGTTTGAAGTTGCAAGCACATGTTGAGTGTTAGTTTCCTTCTTCCCTTGTCTCAAAGTGTACACTGCATGTCTGTATAGACGTATCTCTTAAGTGTAGGAAATCCTTCTTCCTTACATTGTGCATCTATTGGACTTGTTATCCATTTATGTAAACAAAAAGGCAAATTTTGAAAAAGTGGAAAATCCCAAGCGCTTAATTGAATTAACTCATTTTTTGCCTTTTAGTAGATTATATTTAACTCATTTTTTAGTGTAACATGACTGAAAATTTCCACATGCTCCTGGGGGATCCAAACTCCCCAGGGGCTCAAGGCGTCCAATTAATCAGGGATGACTTGGATAGCTGTGTAGGCCTGGCCACAGATGAAGCGAGCTCTGTCTCATTGGAAATCATCTGGAGGATGTAAATTATATTTAAAAATATGAAATTCTGACTTCATCTAGATAGAAATAAGTTGTGCAGAGATAGTTAACTGTTGCAGTACTCACAACAGCTCTTCTGCAGTGTGTGTGCTCTCAAGCCATGTAGACAGCCAGACAGTCTCTGGAGTGATGGGGAAGGCTGTAACTGCTGCCTGCTACAGCATCTGACCTTTCAGCCCTACGACATGAGACATCTGGAGCAGCTGTACAGCCTCCAGCAGCTAGAGATGGGCTGATCCAGCCCAGGCTAGTGCAGGAGTCCTTGCTTGGTAGGAAAACAGCAACAGCAGTGACTGTGTACATGAGTGTTTCCGTATGACTTTGAAGTGCATTTTTTGTTTTTCATAAATAGAGATAGCTATCTTGTTTCCCCAAAAAGGAACAGAGCCCAGTTTACTTCCCAAGAACACCCATGTGCTTGTATGTAGGAAGGAAACATCTGTGGAGGTGAGCAGGGGTGGTGGGGAGTGTTTGCTCTGTGCTGGTTTGTGGGAATTTATTGCAAACCACTCAAAGGTTTTGTATCAAGTGAGTAGTGTGCTAATGTCCTGGCACTCAGGAATGTTTCTGTTTGTTTTACTTTTTGCTTCTTGTACATGAGATGCCAAAGAAATTAACTGAAGGGGCCATAGCTGAACTGGCAGTGAGTTTGAGTGATGGCCAGCAGCCTGTGAGGAGATTGAATCTGTGTCTGCTCAGACTGGAAAGTGTGCCCAGCCTGACCAGGTGCAGGACATTTCAGGGAACCTGGCAGGACCTGGAAGGCATCAGCTTGGAGCCTGCACTCTGTATGATGCCCACACATCCTGCAGTACTACCACACATCATGCCACACAAACGGTGGGTTCCAGTACCTCTGTACATCCCCAGATGCTCCAGTTCCCAGGGAGACGTTGACACAGCCATGGCATTTGTGGGACAGTGGGGAGCAAGTCCCTTGCAGCCCCTCTCCCTTACTGGTACCTACCAACAGTATTAGTTGGTCACATTTTATGGGAGAAGGTACTTAGGGAGTTTATAGCTGCCAGAAAGGTGGAAACAGATGAATAGCTTAGAGCATCAACTAATCAACAATTTCCAAAGTGAAAGAAGCCAGAATGATGCAACACAATGGTAGCATTTGGATGCTGGCTGCTCATGCTGGTTCTAGAAAATGGTTTGGAAATTATGGGGCTTTGAACTGCAGTAAACCAACTTTTAAAAATAAATAGGTTCTCCTGCCCTCCTTATCCATTAGGTGATGGTGTTGGTCCAAAATGTTTACAGTGCTGAAGGGCTTGTTCAAAATGATAGGGGCTTTGAATCCCACCTGTCAAGGTTGGGTCTTAACAAATGTCTCCTTGGAAAACAGTCCTATGACCCTAATCTGGCAGCCACTACTTTGGAAGAGCCCAGAAGATTTGTCTGTAAAAGGATAGCAGGAGGCTATTCTGTGGCATTTTTAATCCTAATTGCTATAAACTGTAATAGGATCTGTAATGCTTCACTTGTGTGGATGGGTGGTTTGGCAACTGTTTTCTTGATTTTCTGCCATTTCTCCCCCTCCCCCCCTTTTTTTTAAGTAAAAATGCATGTATAGAAAATAATATTCTATTTCATGGAATTGGTTAGAAACTGGACAAAAATATAAAATTAAATCAATAAGACTGAGCAGTGACTGATTCCATTCTGAAGTAATTCCTAAATTATAAATGCTCCTCAGCTCCCCATCGTTCTCTCTTCTCCAAGTCTGGCAGCTCTCTTCATTCCCAGGCATTTCCTTCATTCCTAGCTTGTAATATCTGAGATGAAGCACTATTAAATATAATTAAACATATTTAGGAGGCACAATCTGCCACCGTACCGGTATCTACAATAACAGAGGTGCTTAAAAGCTGCACAGAAAAAGAAAACTCAATTTTTTCAGGTGTAGCACACCTACTGCTCCATAATGGTTCTGTCAAATGGCATCTCCATGCCCTACTGTTAATAACTAGGCATCTGGTATAGTACTTATTTCCAGAAGTCTTTTACTGTCTGAAAATGGCCTCTTATTTTAGTATGATGATTTTAAAATACACCAGAAATACATTTTCTTGCATAGCTATGCATTCTGCCTTAAGAATGTAGAAAAAACAGATGGGACTCATTTTTTCCTACTTGGTCCAAACATTTCAACAAGTGGGTTATTTTCCTTACCAGCCTTTGGACTCCCCCCTGTTCTTAATAGGATTATTTGGATAAAAGAACTCGTCCAGCTTTGGCTTTTTTTTAATCATACACCTGAGGCATAACATGTAGAAGTTAATGGAAAGAAAGGATGTCTGCTCTGGTAAGAAATGAGCTAATGTTGCTTTCCTATGAAATGACATAAAATTATTCTTGCCTGAAACAAAAATCTTTTTTTTTTCTTCATAAATACCCAGGTTAATTTCTGCTATAGTTCAACAAACACCAAAAAGTGAAGAGGTTGGAACATAGTTTGGTAGGGGAAAAGAAGGAAGAATTATTATAATTACCTTTTGTTTTACAGATGTTCCAGGTAGGCATATAGATGTCCCTTTTGTTTCAGAGCTATGCCTGTACTATTTTGCCAGTGTTCAAATTAATTTCTCCTTTTAAGGCTCTATCTACCTTTGCTACAGTTGGAGGAAAACAGGTTACAGTCTAGCATACAGCAAAAGCAAGAAAAGAAAAAGAATGAAACAAAACTAGTTTCCATCATAGACAGGAAAGGAAAATTTCCAAAAAGTGAAATGATGAAGTAAAATAGGACGGACATTCTCTTTTTCCTTCATGGTGAATGAATTAACAGTGCAAGGATGCAATGAGATACATATATCAGTGATAGATTTCAAGAACAATACTGAGATGGAGATCCTGAATAAGAGAAAGAAAAAGCCGAGCAGTGCTGTAGGTATGCAAACCACAGAACAAGTGCAGGATAAACTCCCGTGTGTCATCCTAGCTGGCCTTCATCTGCCTCCCAAACTCTGATCATCAAGGAGCTGAAGCTGTAATAAAATGTGCCAAAGGGCTGTACCCACCTTTAGGATGAAATATTTTGATTCTGGGAGTGACTGAGGTACTCTGGCACACCACCCGGTGTCATTGTTTCTTGCTTTTTTCTCATCATCTGGATAATTTGTAGAGGGATTATGGGATTATAAGAACAATGGAATCGATGCTTCCTACGATTGAGTGGAAGTAGACATGCAAGCATCCCTTGTGCCTGATAACTGAAGGCGTAAGTGGCATTGATGTGTTGTCCTAGTGTGCAAAAAATATGCATTGAGAAGAGATGCAACAGTGGAAGGGGGCATTACCTACTCCTTATTTTTCAATGCTGGGTTGACAAAGGCTCCTAATTTGCTCAGATCTGCTAGTAGGGCTACTAATGAAACTCCCTGCCTTGGTTCAGTCCATATGAGTTGAGTTAACCAGCATCTATGAATGAAGTTTTTAGAATAACAGAAATCATGAAGGAGGTGGTCTCCTGGGGAGCAGGGGAGAGTGGTGATTAGCTGTTTGCAGCAAGCCAAGGGCACTCACCTCTTCGGCTGATGCAGTAGCATTTATCCTTTGTATCAGACCCTCCTGTGAATTTGGCCCAGCAAATTTATTGCCCTGTAAATATGGAGCTGTTTCCAGATGTGAATTCAAAGAACAGACATATAATATTAATGTTTTTACTAACTCCTTCAGATAGAACTGCATTAAGATGGTTAACTATGGCACCTGAGAAACCAGCCAGATCTGTGAAAGCAATTTTTCTCAAGCAATCCTCTTATTTTGTATATAAAGTACTCATTAAATATAAAACAAGTTGTGGATGAGTGTGTAGTTAATTACACTGTACTATAATTTCTCTTTGTATTAGATACTGTGGGAATAAACCAAGCAGACAGAGCAGCATATTTGACAAGAGGTAGAGGAGATGACCTTGCACAAGGTTGTTTCTGGACAGGACATTTATCACAGCTGCATTACTGTTCTGCTTTGGATGAGAAGGGTGTGCAATGTATTTTCTAATGAAATATTTAAGACACTGTCCCCAGTGTGAATGTGGTCTAATGAACACTGTGTACTAATCTCTGTTAATGTTGACTCTGTGTGTGACCTTGGATAAATCATTGCCTCTCTTTGTGCGTATACTCATCTATAAAATGTCTTCCTCACAGATATGTAGTGCACATTCATTAGTTAATGTTTACAAAGTGCTTCAAAGACATAAATACAGTTATTACTTTGTCACGGGTTAGAGTCAGGGCAGCCCGCTAGACCTATAACAGACGTTCTCTGTTAACCCCCCTCCCTCCCCAAGGTGAAAGAGAAAGGGAATAAGGGAGAGAGACTTAGTGATTAAGAAAGGAAATTAGAACAGCATTAGTGAAAATGAAAATAATAATAATAAAAATGGAATATATACAAATATATACACAACCAGTATTGAACCCAACCCCCCCTGATGACAATAATATCACTGTCATCACTGATGCTGCGGAGCAGGCACCAGGAAACTCCCAGACTGGGCCCTGCAGCAGACAGGAACCGTGTTCAGGAGCTGGGTTCTGGTACCGGGTTCAGGAACACACAGATCAGGATTGAAGGCAGAATGTCCAGAGTCTTCCTTGGATGCCAGCCATTGAAGAAGAGAGGAAGAAGCTAGAAGAACCAAGCTCAGCAGGGGCTTGACCCTTGTGATTCCTCGGCTTTATATGACATACATGGGATGGAATACTTCGCTAGTCAGTTTAGGGTCACCTGTCTTGTCCACGCCTCCCTGCAGGTGCAGCCTTTTACTTTCTGCACCCCCCAGTGTGGTACACAAGATCCAGCAGTGGCCTTGGTCTGCACACCAGTCCTCATTACTAACTCTAAACATGGGGTGTTGTCACTGCTGGAAGCAGACACTCTGTGGAAACAGGTTGCTAACCTCAGAAAGTGCAGTTAGTTAGAAGAACTGAGTTTAAAATAAAATCATTGAACAGAATTAGTTCTGTTCTCACATACTTTAACAACTCTGAAGTTTATGAGATTAAGCGGGCATCTTACCCTTTGCACCCCGCTACTCACCAGTTGGGGGCTGCAATAACCATCCTATAAATAAATGCATCATTCACATCAGTCTTTACACATCGCTGTTATCTGCTACTGAATGTCATTGTAATCCAGCATGGTCACTAGCTGTCCACTGTCTATGACTGCCTAATCTTTTGTAGCAATTACGGAATAAATTATGTTCATTTTCATAAAAATTATACACCAGAGATGAAAATTTTTTGCATTGGTATGATTTGTTGCTCCAAGCAACTACAGGGTGA
Source organism: Actenoides lindsayi (assembly GCA_025331215.1). Classification (NCBI taxonomy): domain Eukaryota; kingdom Metazoa; phylum Chordata; class Aves; order Coraciiformes; family Alcedinidae; genus Actenoides; species Actenoides lindsayi. Next base: position 36,408 of record WTSP01021583.1, on the reverse strand, counting down.
TTTTTTTTCAATCATTCTTTAATTCATATAATCTAGAGCACCTTATTTCTGAGTCATACAGCAGAATCATATCTGGATCTGGGAGTTCCATTAAAATGAAATAAGAATGAAATTCATAATTTTATTGTGTGCCAAATCTCTGGAAGACATTGGCAGGTATTATTGTAAGTGTATTTTCTGAGCTTCCAGATGAATATACCCAACTGATGCACCTCTGCTTCTTATGCTGTATTTTAACATGCTACAGGAGATTTTTCTAGCACAGTGAAGCAATAGAAGTCTTGATGAGAGCTATTGAAAATGTGTGAATGGTCATAAAAGCCTAACTGGAAATCATATATACTGCTGAACCTCAGATTTCCACCAATGAAAATGAAATCAGACTTTGTCCCGAGTTGGTTGATAACATCTTTTTTGGTCTTTTTGGCAAAAAGAACTACAGTGCCATGGAAATAAGCAGGAGCTGTCAGCACTTAAAGCGGTTCAACATTGCTTTGATTTGTATGTGGATGCACGGTCCCTGTGCTAATGATAAATAAGTGTACAGTTTTTATCCATGCCCCCCATTTCCCTATGTTCTTCTGTTCTTTTGTATTGTGGTTGAATGAGTTAATTTCCACCAGAAGGAAGGGAAGGATACGTGAAGACATGGGGGAAAACAGTTTCGTGTCTGGCATGGCATGAAATGGGCCATGAAAAACTGGATGAGGCTACTTTCCTTTACCAGGAAGGATTACCAGGAAGGAAGACCTGGAAAACCATGAGAATTTATCCATTTATGACAAGACCAACTGTGAAGTGACAGTTTTTTGGCTTTGCTGCCATCTAGCAGAAGATAGACAGCCTGACATTCAGCCACCCACTGGGACAGAGAAGCAAATTATATTCCTGAGGTAGATGGGGCATACTGTGGCTTATGGTTGAGATCTGAGCTAGCCATTCTGGCCTAAAGCCTCTGCATGTTGCTAGTGGACTGTTAAAAATTTGCTTGGCTTTGGAAGAGCAGTTATAAGACTGCTATTCCTTCCTTCTTGTCCTTACTTGCCTTAGTTGGAGAAGTCTCCCTCAAGTGCAGAAGCTGAGACTCACATCACAGGAGGAGTAAACCAGGATGCTGCTGCCCCACCAGTACTGTTACATTGAAGAAGATAAGGAGACTTAAAAGAATTCAGATATACCTTCTAAAGACAAACCTCGGTGTCCTGGTTTGAGTGAGAACAGAACTAATTCTGTTCAGTAATTTTACTTTTCAGCTCAGTTCTTCTAACTAACT
>WTSP01021583.1:0-33698 GCA_025331215.1 Actenoides lindsayi | reverse complement strand
CCCCAGCTTTCTTGTAGGCCCCCTTCAGATACTGGAAGGCCACAATAAGGTCTCCCCGGAGCCTTCTCTTCTCCAGATTGAACAACACCAACTCTCTCAGTCTGTCCCTTTCAACAGAGCCTGCGGAAGCTCGCAAGGGCAGAGGACTGGTTTGTACATTGAGCACCACAGAGCCACCACTCTTCTCAGAGTGCTGTGCATCAAAAGATCATTTGGCAGGGCCTGTGACTAGGGTAGGATAGGCATAACCATGTGAATATCCACTTCAGACTGTCATCTGGAGTAAGGCTGGAGTAAGGGAGCTGGGGAATGAGGGTGTCCAAGAAACCACCACTGTCAATCAGGATGCGTGAGCCACTAGGAGGAAAAGCCTGGGTGCTGGGGAACCCTGCCCTGTATACTGCGGGTTCTGAGATCTCCTACACTTAGTTTCCTTTTAACTCTGCAGTGGGGATAATTTTAAAACACTATATTGCACAATCTTTCTTCAACTATTTATTTTCAATTAGTCCAGTAGAGCATCAGGGAATGATGTCTCTGCTCAGATGTGCACCAGTAGCCAGTTCTGAGGCACTCACCCCCTCTAGTGTGGTGTCGGCAGTGTGGTGACACAGATTGCATGTGCTCTTTGTGGGGCTCAGCCTAGCACATTTCATGGTTAGCCTCTGCACCTAATTAGGAAGGAAAACATTCATATATGCTTAGTTAAAATAAATGACCTTAACCAGAAGAGAAACTGAGACAGTAACTTAAGCTTTAAAATAGCTTTCAAAGCCTATTGTCAGGCTTACGCAAATAATTGTTTTAAATCCAATGAAGTTAAATAAAATAGAGTATTTTGTAAAAGTGAGAATGTGTCATGCTGCAGAAATGTGTGTTTAAGCCATCCAAACAATACTACTGAGGCAGTACAATTGTGATTTAAAACTAGATTAAAATAAATGGATTTCTGCATCAACCTACTGGCATCTTTACAATCATTTCAATCTTTCTGAAGTCCACCTTGGTGCACATTTCCTTTATGTACTAGGAACTCCTAGAAACTCTAGGGAACATTCCTCTTTTATCTTCACCAGCAAAAGTCTGGTGGATTTAGGAGTGTTTTGAAGGGAGAGTCATACTTGCTATCTGAACCTAAAAGCAAAGGCTCTATAAACCTAACTGCCAATCAGAATCAAAGTGAGTAGAATTATGTGCATGCTCCCTATATTATTCTGACTTACTGCTTCTTCCTCTATTAAATCACTCAAGGCCCTGTAAGCACTTTCTGTGATAATTTACTCACAGTCAGTCTAGTGATTGGAACAGAGCACTTCCAGGCCAACACAGTCTCCTTAACTGTAGGATGTTATTGGTGATCCTCTAACTATACTTTAATTTTAATTAAATTTTGAGGGCAGGAATTATGTTTTCAGATGTGTGTATCAGGTAATGGGGTTCTTTTCCAGTTCAGGGTCCCAGGATGCTATTTGTGCAATCAAGAAATGCAACTAATTAGAGGAGGCAGAGAGATGTGTCTTTCCTTTTGTAGAGGCTGCATGGCATTGCCTGGAAAAGGACAGTTTGTCCAACCAACACAGAGGTAACTAGTACAGATTTATAAAAATCCAGTATTAGGTAACAGATTTATGGGCTACTGATAAGTTACCAAAAGCAAAGCTTCCCAATCTACCACCATCTCTATTATAAATGTAGTTTTATGTCTTTTAACATAAGTTGCTAGTATTCATTCACTCTTCAGTGTGTTTTATTCATTCCTTCTAACATAATGGCTCATTTTCACAGAGCAGGAAAAGGTGGATTTTTTTTGTGTGTTCATTTTCTCTGTAAGAATTTTGCTTCTTTGTCCACGCCAATGGACAAATTTTCTTCCAGCAGTGACTTAGAGGTTCAGCAGATGTCACTTAGGCATAGTCATGGAACAATGCTACAGGAACTGCAGTTTTAAAGAATGACGTTACCCACACTGAAACTATTTGTCCTGTCATGTGAAGGCTGATAGCTTTGTGGAAAAAGATGTCAAGAGCTATCAAGAAAAACAGTCTTTGAAAATTCTCAAAAGCTGAAAGTTTTTTAAAAACATAGAGAGAGAATTTAAGTTTTGCAGAAAATGTGAGGAATGGCACCTTTGTCTCCAAGATGGAAACCATGAGCAGAAATAGAAATGAAAGTCTGTGTCCCTCTGCTATGTAAGATATTTCCATTCTCAGAGAATCTATGGCTACTTGGAAAATCTCCTATCTGGGTAGAACCACAATAAATGTAAGAAAAACTGAAAGAGATGCCAAGATGATGTCATCTATGTTATTTAAACTGTTTAGAAACTAGAAAAAAGCCCTGTTTTTATCATGCATAAGTTTAATTTCTTGCTCAGTAAGGAAAACTGGGATTTCTCATTGCTTTTTGAAATATGATCACCCTGCAATGATAGGGAAAAGACCAGGGAGTCCTACATGGCAGAGACCATCCCAGGAGGCAGTAGCATCATTTCATCCTTGGCACAGACAGTATCTTTGATATCATCTGAGACCAAAGACTGCCAAGTTAGTAGCTACTAGCTTTTCATAAAAAGGCAGCAGTTATTCACCTTAAAAGTTGCTTGAAATGCCCATCCAACTGAATACATTTCCAGTAATGAAGTTATACACTGTGTCATTGCTTAGTCCTTCTATACCCCTCCTACATGGGGCTGTATGTCACATGCACATGTTAAAAAAGAAAAACAAAACCAAAAACATTTTGCTTAAAGTATATTAGGGTCATGGGAATATTTGGTGTGTGTTATAGAGTTGTTACAGAGTGCAGCATTACAGATTTAGTTATCTAAGGCCACTATCAATTTGAGGTCACCTGGTGAAACCTTTTGTGATGCAAAACTGAGTGGCTGTAGTTTTGCTACTGTTGCTGTGGACTTGTGGATGGTTCAAGTGGAGCTAAGAAATCTTCTTGCCCAGCCTCACAGCTGGTATTAGCTTAGAAATTAGCAAGCTATTCATGTAGACAAAGCTTTGCAGATCTTGAGCATGTCAGTACTTCTGTAGTGAAGGATGTTTCCACACGTTTCTCCTCTGAGATCCCCATTATTGAGACACAACCGTGCCTAGGACTGTCTGGAAATTATAGGTCCAAAATTAGGAAAGTAGGGCCAAAATAAACCTTTTTCATGCTCTGTCTGAAGCTGTTTGTAAGGCGATCCAGCTGCAAGTGCACTAAGAACAGTGATGCCAAAGTGTTCAATAGATGATGAGGAACGGTGCTGTATGTGCTGTTAAGAACTCCTGGAGACCATACCACTTCTGCCTCCTCATGACTCCTACTTCCTGAAAAAAATACTGAGCCCTACATAGGCAAATAGTAGTTTTGTAGGGTAGTGGACTTAATCTGTCTGTGTTAGCTATGGAACCTATTTAGCACTTTTCTCAGCTCTTCAAATACAACTTACTTGCTACAGATATTACCTTGTTGTCCACTATCTTCATAGTCTAAAATTGGCATGAAGTGACTTAGTCACTCTTAGATGCTTAAATGCCCTCAGAGTGGTGTAAGTGATAAATAACAAATCTGAAAGCCTTAGGAGATAGACATCAAAGCAAACTCCCTTTATAGTTTTGCTATTTGTGCAACAACAAATTGTCTCATTGTACTATATCATAATATGAATTCTGATCTCTTTCAAGTGATATTTAATCCAGGTCCCAAGTGGGATTTTTTTTGTCTACACTATGGCATGATGGATATCCCATGCAAGTGAGTCACTCATCCCTAAAAATCTCATGGAATTGTGTAAGTACACAACAGGATATTAATTGAAAAAAAAAAAATCTATCCCTGAAGGACAAACCAAAATTGCACTGTTGAGTTACAAAATCAAAAATAGGAGATGGTTGTAGTAAGGCTGAATGATGAATCCATTAAATGGAGGTTTTAAAAATTACCTCCCATGTTTTATATATATATAGATATATTACTCATGGTATAACTTTTACTGTGTTGAGAGGAAGCACAAAAAGTTTTGACTCCTCAAACAGATATCACAAATGTGATTTATGGATTCAAATGATCTATGGATTTCTGCTGACAGAACTAATTTATTCTGCAATTCCACTCGAATCAATGACCCAATAATATAGGAAAAATGAAAAAAGAAAGAAAAAAAACCCCTTTATTTATGGAAACTCAACCATACTGTCATAAGGACTCAATTAAAATGTAGCAGAAAAGCTCCTGGGTGCAGACTGACACATTCATTTGATTCCTTAAAAAGTACCTACCTGCCATACCAATGTTCTTCTGGAGAAAGTATTGTGTGGAACAGTCCTCTGTTAACAGAAGGACAGAATCTAAACCTTCTCTCATTTTCAGATTAATACTCTAATTGCTTTTTTCAAGAACTGCTGCAATGAGGGTAATTCCCTCTCTCCCTTTCCAGGAACTTCTCCGTATTTCCTGTTTTTTAGAAGTGCTTATTTTGAAATGCCAACTTGGGACAAGAAAGTAAAGACTGTTGCTATAGAAGCAATATAGTTATGTGCCCTTTTTAGTCCTGTCTCAAAGGATGTGAACAGGACATGGGACAGAAGCTTCTCTACTCCCCAACAAGCTCAAACAGGGTGGATAGTCCTAGAGCAAATTACCCTCTGAAACAAAGTGGTTGGGTGAGGGTGGTTGTGCCCCAGAGGGCTATGGCTGAACAGTTGCAACACCTTCCAGGAAGCACATTTATGGATTTGATTCTTTGAACATCTTTTGCATTTTACAGAACTTAATTAGGATGCTCATCTGATTTGCAGTGTGGAGAAGGATGGGACCCATCAGGATATGTCATAATGCAGTGATATAACAGGAAAACATGTGAGGAGACCAGATGTTCATAAAAGAGTCTATCTTTTGGAAATGTAGGCTGTTTGACACAAATGGTTTCACCTTCAGTTAATATAGACAGAGATAGCACTGTCCCAAGCTGTTGTACAGTGCTATGTGAATGACAGAACTGTAACAGCTACTGCAGTCCCATAGAAGACCAGGTGAACAGTTTCATGGGACCATCATGAAGAAGCATTACAGTCTGATATTCAGTAATTGATTGCTTGTATTTGCTGACATTGTTAACTCTTTGCAGAATTGTTTCCAAAGCTGTGATTATCTTACAGATGCTTCACATATTCCTAGGCTGAAATGGAAACAATCTAGCTTTTATTCTGGTTCAGTTGTAGTTGACTTGGTGGCTGGCGACTATCACTGAAAAAGTTTCTGAATTCCTTTTATTATTCTCCTCCTCCATAGCACTGGTTTTGGTTTAGCATCTTGTCCTCCAAAGTGATTTCAATGTCTATTTTTTCTCCTCTCAAATACATATTCAAGCTGCTGTAAGCAAGCTGTATTGCTGGTGAGCAGACAGAAATCCTCTTGAAAGGATAGGAAGGACATAAAAAAAATAAAAATCTTATCAGAAGAGAGCTTAAGTATCATCAGCTGTGGTTAGTCAGGTATTTGCACTTGTGGTGTGGCAATTTGACCCTTCAGTGGGGCTGTCAGAAGAGGATATGCAAACTTCTTATCATACAGCTTTCTGATAAGCTACTAAGAACAAAAATACATCAGTTGTAGCAAATGTTAGATATACTTTGAATCTGTTTGCTAGTAGACAGTTTTAACCAGATGTGGTTGGGCAAAATTCCCCTTGTACCCCAAGGGTGGGTTACTGTTCAGTGAGTGGTGGCTGCTGCCATCATCCCAGAAATGGCTGTGTTCAACTGGTGCTGTGTGGGTATGATGTAGAGAGTGACCACAGATCCTCTGTTTGGAAAAATGTTTAATCCATTTTATCATGCTGCTAGTCTTTGATCAAAATGTCCTCTGTTTGAAATAGTGCTGAAGGGGAAGTACTTTTTACTCCCATCCGGTTATGACTAATCTTCTCAGACAGGCTCCCTTTGGTCAAGGAGGGGCCCAAGACAAGAACGTTTTCTCCCTCTCTCTCTCTCTTTCTCTTAATTACAGCCTTTACCCTTTGGTTTAACACAGATACACTAGTAATTATAGCACAGAAATGCCAGTAGGTGTATGTGAACATGGAGTCAGCTTACAAGGTGGTAATGTTAAAGCTGATTCAAGACTGTACACAATCTCTTTCTCATTATGGAGGTGTAATTAATCACTTTGTCTCATTATCACGCTATTGGATTAGAGTCATTTTAACCTTCCTCCCTATCTTGAATCTACTCTGGCACACAAGCCAATTTCCTTTGGAAAATGTAATTGACCATTTGTATCTGTGTGGACATGGCTCTGCAGAGATATTCTAGTAATAAGTCGATTTTAGCCTTTTCATCAATCACCTGAACATGAACAGCATGTTAAAGTCATTGCCTTGGAGAGCATCCCCCCTTGAGGCATCTCATTGGCTAAAGCTGAGGAGTTTAGCTGGCTGAGTCCAAGCTCAGCTTCTTTGCTGACAAGGGCTGCGGTGAGGAGAGCTAAAGGCAAAGGCCTGGCCTTCCTCTCCCTTGGGAACTGCTTTTCAGCTGAGGCTTTACAGCTGGTCCCACCTGGGCTAGATGGCAGCTGGGTAGTAGCTGTGCCTGGGCTCATACCTCCATCTATGATCTTGGTCTGGACCCAAACCCACTGGCTCAGTTTCCTGGCTTGGCCTCAGACCAGCCTGGTCTCTAAGCTGAGTGATTGCTGGGCTGTGTCTGGCCTTGGTTGTTGGCTTTGTGCTCAGTCCAGACCCTTATGTGCCACTCTGCATCATGGCTCTTTGCTGCTGAGGCCGCTGCTTCTGCCAGCCTTGCTACTACAGTTGGCTCCCAGCTCTCCTTCCCTGGGGAGCAGTTAGCTCTTGCTGCAGTCTGACACAAGATTTTAGGACTCATCTAAGTCTACTAATAATCAGAAAATCTTCCCCATGTCTCCTTTCCGTGGTCTTCAGACTGGTGTGAAAAAGGTTTCACATGAATGAAGGGCAACCCTGACACAATCTGACATAGGCCAAGCTTTAGCCCTGTGTTTCATTTCAACAAATCAAGATTTATTGAGTCGCAGCACCTACTTTCCTGCTTGTCAATTGATCCCTCTGGGCATTTGGCATCCATTACTTCATTTCTGCCAAGCTTGAGCTGTGCAGTCAATTGTGGTGGGCATTAGCTTATGTTAAGGGAAGCTGACCATGAAGGAACAGAATCCAGCAGAATCATAGGAAGGATGGCCTGGTTTTACTGCACAAATGGGGACCCATAACATTACAAAACCTCACAGGGAAGCAGGTTTCATGAGTGATAGTGCTCACAAGGCAGAACAATTGTGATGCAAGGCAGAGACTTTTGCACAATATTCTCAGCAATTTATATCCTGCTGCAGGGATGGCCTCAGGCTTTGCAGTGGTTTGGGGTTTGGTATCAGACTCCTGCAGGCCTCCCTTAACCCCAGACTGCTGTGGTAACACAGGGACGGTGTGGCATGGAGGAATCCCTGTCAAAACATAGGCCTTCACACCACTCCCAGGTTCCATAGACCAGTAACACACTAATCTGTGGACTATCTGGTACCCAGTCATTTATAGCTAGACTAGAAATAACAAAGTCCTTTCCATTTCCCCCAACCCAGACACATTTTTGAGTGGCACTGAGGATTCTGCACTAGCTGAGTGCAAAATGCCCAGCAGTGCAAGAGACAGCCAGCATCCATGTCTGTGGGCTGCCAGCAAAGCAGCTTTTGCTTACTTCACAAATATGGCTGCTACAGATGCCCCACAGGGGGACTGAGCTCTGCAAGATGCGGTCCTGAAGAGGAAGTGAATCATATACCTCTTGTGGGGTTTAAGGAGATGTTTCTGACTGCTCAGAGCCACTAGTAAGTTGGTGGCTATGCTGGGTAGGACAGGGCATATCAGAAGGGTCAGACATACTTTGATGCCCTGCTGCAGCCTCACCCTGCAGTGGCCCTGGGCCCCTGGGCCCTGTGCCAGGCTGGCATCAGAGAGAGCCAAGGCTGCAGGTGAGTGCTTTGAGCCAGAGCAGCAGCTCTGAGCAAGGAGGGACCATGCTATGCCATCCAGTCATGTCAGAGGAGTAGGCATCCCAAGCTGCAGGTAGCAGGAGCAATGGTAGAAGAAACTGGGATGTGGGCCTCCTCTAGGAAAGGCTGATATCCTGTTTTCCCTGCCCTTACCGAGGACAAGTTCAAGAGTAAGAGATGGTGCAGAGAAAGACAGTGGTGCTGAGCACATGCAGCTGGAGTTTGTAGAGCCAAAGGAAGAGGACAGGCTGCACCATGTCAGGTGGGAGACGCATGACTTGTACTGGTTTGTTATCAGCTGCCTGCACCTATTAAAACAATAGCTTGTTTCTGGAGATACAGATGCAAGGACCTTTTCCCCTGCCTCAGGTGACCTTGGGAATTCTGTGGCCCTGAGAGCTGTGCAATAATTCCCAACAGTGTCTCAACACCTGGAAGGATTCAGGTCTGTGCTGTTCACCAGAGCTCACAGCCCTGTGGCAGTCAGCGTACCCTGTCCAGGGTCTGGCCTGGGTCTCCTCTTCCCTTGAATCCATTCAGGCAGTTTTCACTTCCTGTATGTTATACTGAAAAGGCTGAAACGTTTTTTTTGCCCCTGGTCTTGGAGTGGCCTCTACTTGCTAACCACCTGTCTGCTGATAACTGACTCCAACACTGTTCTTGAACGCACCTTGGTATTGTCCCATAGCCCTGCACAGGGAGATACCTCAGGGAGGAATGTCTGCTTCTTGTCATTGCATCTCTGGTTTGCCTTTTAATTTTGGCCAGGCAGAACCCCTCCTTGAAGATGAAACAGAGGAAGTTAGTATGACCTGGTTCTGCATAGAATTAAAAAAATCCTATGCAAAATTGTAATCCAGACCAATATTTTCTGGGCTTCAACAGTCTTAGAAGGTTTATGAATCTCATCTCCATTTTAGTCTCCTTAATTAAACTCTCCATGTCTTGAGAAGGTGAAAGGGAGGCTATAGGTGTGTTTATCTGACATAATACATGCCAGGGACTTTGCTAGGGAAAAGCTGGTGGGATGGTGCTTTCTTTCTGCCCTCTGGTTTCTCCCAGAGAGAACAACTTACTAGAGCAAGGCAGCACTTTGCAGCTTGCACTAGCTTGAAGAAATATCTGGAGAGACTTCTTAACTGGGGGAGGAGAGAGGCTGGCGCCTGAGTGAATCCTTTTATCCTCTGCAGTGGCTCCTGGAGCTCAGCCCTAGCTGCTCTGGCAGGGCATTGTGTACTTATCTGATTGTAGCAAAATACATTCCCTGACTACATCTGAAAAATTCTTTCCTCTTTAATTGTATGTGCTGGAAAGACTGAAAAAAAGCTTTTGCTTTCTCAGGCTCTTGAAACAATCTTTTATCTAATGCATTTTGAAGTGTTTTTGTTAATGTCTTGTAACAGCCTCCAATCTATGATTTCACACTTCCGAGGAGGAATCTTACATTAAATTTCATTGGTCAGACAGCAAAAGAAGGTCACTCCAAGACCATCAGGCTTATACTGCAAGAGGTTTTGATGTTATCCCAAGCTAGCAGGCTCTGACATGTCCCCAGGGGCAGTCTCAAATAATGTGAAGTCCCAAGCAAGGCTGAGCTGAAAAGTCCTAAATTATTGTCAAATCAGTGAATATACTTGTCTGACTGATTCTTAACACCCATTCAATGGGGCTACCCTCTACCCTCTCTCCCTCTTCCTTCTCCCCTGAATGTCACCTCCACAAGCGAGATCCTCAGCTCTTGTGAGGCCAGGTGATACTTCTGGCTAACTGTCATTGGTCTGGTTTTAGAGAAGTCAAATGCTGCTTTGCTAAGTGTCATGCGGTAGGTGATGAGTAGAATTAAGCCCAGAACCAGGAGACAGATCCTCTTCTCCTTCAAGCCAACATAAATCAAGAGTGAGGCAACTGGAGCCACTGGCATTCTGTTAATATAAAGGAAGACGGGAACACAAGAGTTGGAGCATTTGCCACTTAGGCCTAGAGTGTCTGCAGAGACATTTTTTTACCAAGCATCCTAGTTTCAGTAGAAGTAATGATGGGAACCCTAATGTAGGTGTGGTGCCAGAGCCTTTTTTTGTCACAACTCCAGGCAAGCCTTAGAGCAGAGCTCCAGCCACCTCCTCCTAAACATCTTCTTCTACGTTATGTTAATTAAATTCCTAGTGCTTTTCAGGCATGGAACAAACTGTTACCAGTTAAGATTTTAAAGGGCTGTAGGGTGATTAAATCCCATGTTAGCTGGCTACCAGCGAGACATAGAGACTGTGAAGAGTTTTTCTTAGCATTGAAGAATTGGCTAGCAAAGTAAGGGAGATGTTTCCTTCTGGACAGTTTATTGTTGTGGAGTGAAATATTTATACCTCTGTCTCATTTTTCTAGGCTTTAAATTGTTTCTCTTTTCTTCCCAAAAGATTAGACCTCTTCCAAATTGGCCTATTTCAGCTGTTGTTACAGGCACGTACCCAGTTGCAGTATTTTACATGTATTGCAGATTTGTGTGATTTCCCTACAGCGCCTTCACTACCCCACCACACCTAGGGGGTAGGTCTGGAAAATGCTGGTTCACAGCTGTCAGTTTTGAAACAAGAAAGCAACTGTTGGAAAAAAACAAGTTTCATGCTCCCCTTCCACCAAAATTTGGTATGCCATCTATGAAATTAAACTGCTGTCACATCCAGGGTGAGAAAAACCCGGCTAGAGATGGGGGGAAAAGGCGTGAAGTCTGGTGTCTCACGTTCAGGGTGAAAATGAGAACTTTAGTTATTTGGAAAATGGAGTAAAATGGAGGGACTCCAGCAGAGGCAGACTTTTTTTGTCCCCTGTTGTGGGACATCCCACAATATCAGACTTGGAGGTAAGGGCATTTTGCAAACAAGCGATGTGGCCTTTTGCCCACACACCAGCAAAGTTGCCATGGCCTCCAAGGGGAGCAGGTAAAGGCTTCAGGCTCTCAGAGCTTAAGCTGGCACTGACTAACACCATTAGGATTCATTTAATAACTGCAGGAGGCCTTGGAGAAAGCACTTGAAAAAAATATCTTAAGATTCCCATCGCATTTTTAGCATAGTAAGCAAATTTGGAAAGAATTTGGATGCTGATGCTTACTGTCCACATGGGTCTTCTCAGAGGATGACAGTCAGCATGGCTTAAATTTGCCTTATTTGTGTATGATGCCTTTCTTTTTATTCCTTTAAATTAAAATACTGATTTTTAAATTATTATGAAGGCCATGAAGCCTTGCTCAGGAACATTCTGGGCTGGAAAGAGAAAGCATTGCACCTCTCGGGGAAACCCTCCTTGTTGACCAAGTTGGCTGGTGAAGGCCTGCTTCCCTGGACATAGTAGGAGCAGGCTCTGCTTTGCCACCCATCAGAAGCTTCCCTTTTCCTTCTGCCTCTGATGGATTTGCTGGCAGCAATCAACACCTTCCAGCATCGGGGCGTTATTTTTGTCTCCCAGCTGGCTCTGGGAGCATTAAGACATTCATCCACGATGGCACTGCTTTTAATTTTCTCTTTTTATAGAGAAATAAATCAGAGGGAGTTGATGTTTCCCTCTAATTATTCTTCAGTTCAAAAGGGGGACTTTTAAGTGCACCAGTGAGGACAAGAACTGCTAGAAGCCATGGCCCTGCTCCTCTGTAAGGAAACGATGGCCATGGTCCTGCCAGAAGAGCTGGAACAGGGTTAGAGCTTGTTAGTGCTTCTCATGCCATATTTAATCTTATTAAACTTATCATCCTCTGTCAGTTGAAAGGGAAATTTGCAATGGTGGAGTCACAGGTAAAAAAAAAACCAACAAAAAACCCCAACAACAAAAAACAACCAAAAAACCAAAAAACAAACCCCGAACAAAACCAAAAACCACCAAAAAACCTCACCCCAAATCAAACAAAAACCCAAAACAAACAAAAATACACAAACAAAAAACCCCAAGACAATATTGAGTGAGCTGCTGAGTTTCCCTTTTAGAAATTAGTTCTGAGTCACGACTCACAAGCATTTTGCAGCTGTTGTTGGTAACACAGGACGTTAGGTCAAGTCTTGTTAATTTAGGGAGGGACAGGGAGGGGAATGATACTGAGCTTGCTAAAATCAAGTGAACCTGCTATTGATTTGAATGGGAGCAAATTTGGGTTTGAGTCAAGCGGTGTCTTACTCGTGCGTGCATGACTAGGGAAGGGGAAAAGCGAGGGAAAAGGGGCTGTGGCCACATTGTCCACTTGTTATTTTACAAGCAGTCAGTGGTTAATGAGCACGTAGAAGAAAACGCCAGGAAAGCGGCCTCCGCATCCAGGGCCTGCTTTGCTCTCGCGTGGCTGTAGCCAGCGGCTGGGCAGGCGCTGCTGCCATCCTGTGGAGAGCCAGGACGAGGGACGGCTGCAGGGTCACAGTGTGCTGGGGCAGGCCACACGGCAGCGGTGGGATGGTTCCCCAGGGTGGTGGGGATGGGGAAAAACCTCACAGGGTTTTGGACCAGGGCCACCAGAGCCAGTTCGCATCGCGCTGGTGCTTGTGGCTGCAACAGCAGGAGTCATGCTTGTGCTGCGTAAAACAGCCACACAAGAGACCCATGGGGACCCGCTGTTGTCCTCTGCTTCTTCTCCAGTGCTCAGGTCCAGCAGAGACTCACCCGGGTAGGGGGCAGATGGATGTTTCTTTTCATGGGTGCTCTCCAGACAGAAAGCACAGACTCCATTTTAATTCCATTTTTATTCTGTAAAAGGTTAACATTTTGCTAAAATATAGTATAAAAAAAATATTCAACCTAAGAGTGTGATTGGAGTAAAGCTAGGTGCAGACAGCTAAAAAGAGGGCTAGAGAGCAGGAAAGACAGGACATCTAATCACTGAAGAACAGTTATAAACAGCAATAAAATTAATATCTATATTAAACTAGCAGTGCAAAGATACAAACTGGAAGCAGCTTTACATTAAAAATACAGCTTTTTAAATACAGAAACAGCACCAATTTACAAAAGACAATCAGAAATGTAAACGTGGCAGGTAGATTCAAGTATAAGTTACATGCTCACCTTCCTCAGCAACTGTCTTGGGACAGAAAGGTTTCAGAAACCCTGCAGAACATCTTGGCTATGCACTTCGTGTCTGTGCAAATACAAATTCTGCTTTCCCAAAGCTACTTTGCTCATGAGTTGTTTCTAGTTTATTTTACTTCTTAGCTTTTAGTGACGGCAAAGATAGGAAAGGTATGTTAATACCAATCAACCCTTCCCCCTCGCCCATCTAGTTCAGCAGCTCAGGTACTGCAAATAGCCTTGATGCCTTTGCTGCCCAACTGCTTCGGTGGTCCCGCTCCCGTTTTAGTGAGAATTTTGCATTGACAAAAACAAAACAGCATATGAACCCCTTTCTTCTCCCAAGCCCAAATCTGCTTTCGCAACCATGACTCATCGAACAGCTTTGATCGTGAGGGAGTCAATCCTCACTTCCAGACCTGCTCTATTTGCAGAAACTTAAAACTGGAAGCAGAAATTGGAAACTGAAGATCCATTTTCAGTCCCTGCATTTTCAAGTATAGTTAGGTTAGTTATGGCACAGAATAACATTATTGACAAAGCAAGGCAAGTTTTACGATGATGCTTCAACTGGAGAGAAGAGCCAATATTAGCTCTGGTCCTCCTCTCTCCTCCTAGCTGCCATTTCACTAAAAGGCTGTGGAAAAGACAAGGTTTGGAGAATAAGCATCCTCCCCTGTCATCCTGAACCCTAGCAGAGTGTTTCCAGCCCCAGCAGCAACAAATGCATGCTAGCAGAACTGCAGGGGCAGCACCGTGCCAATTACACATTGCTTTTCAAAGTGAAATTAATTTAAGTGGGTGTATAAAGAAGAGATAAGTCAGAAGCAAAAACTGTAAACTTTCACAACTGTAGTGTAATCTTTTAAAAAAACCCAAAACTTAAAACTTAACAGTCTGAAAATTTCTCTGTACCACCCCTGAAATTTCCTATGATAATTCTACTATAGATTTTCTTTCAATGAAGGCTAATCAGCCCTCCTTATAAGGCTGTTATTGGTCTATTCCAAGATAAGGCCACATTACTCAAATTCCCAGCTTCATTAAAATTCCTTCTTAAACTCCATTTTCACAATACATCTCATTATAAAAATAAAAAAACCTCATCAAATCCCCAAGCCCCAAAGTCCTGGTTTCCCTTAACCAATGAAGTAGCACATCCGACGGTGTTATCTACCCTTGGAAATCCAATCCCAATGAGAGAAGAGCTGATAATGCTGGCCTTACATTTGCTAAAAGTCCAGAGTAACATGATGTCACCAGCAACACTTCCTTTCTTTTAACTAGGAAACAGCACATATTTAATTGCAGGTTGCTACACCAGTGAAAACATACCCAAGCATAAGAGCACTGACTCTTAAAATTATGTCTTATATTATTAATAGCACCATCCATTATTTGAGGATTCTGAATGTTAACTGTTAGACTTTTTTTCCACTTTATCTTCTAAAGATTACAGATAATTTTTTCCCACTTTCAAAATTCATGGCTTCTGCTCTTTTCCATTTCCTTTTACGGTTTAGATTGACACGCATCCAAAAACAAGATCTCGCTTGTCTTCCAAGTATGCTCAAATGCATTACTAACTAGTTCTGAAATTCTGGTAAGTGAAGAGTTAGGCACTTAATTGGACTTAAGTAAACCACTGTGTAGGCACTTAAGTAGACTCAGGTTAGACTGAATCCAATCATGTGGTTAGCAACTTACCAGTGTTCCTTGGCCATGAAGTCTACATATTCAAACAGGAGATGAAATCTTAGCACAGCCCTCTCGGTGGCTTGTCACTCTCAAATTACTTTGTCAAACTGATTTAAGGAATCAGGTTTTGCATTCTTTACATCTAACTGGTACATTTTGCTCAGAGTAAAATAAAAAAATAACAAAAACTAAGGACTAATATAGCTCATTAACACAATTATAAAAATGTTAACATTCACAGTTATTTTGGTCTTAATATTTTTCACATGTATACATTCAATCATATTGTGTTATTATTAGGTTTTTCTAACCACAAGTGCTGGGCAAATTGTACAACAACCAACTGACATTCAAGTAATCTTACCCTGAGAAAATCTGTTATTCTGAAGCTGCAAAAAACCTTTTTTGCACTAAATCCCACTCCAACGTATGAAATAAATAGCAAGAGGCTGCTCTGCGGAGGCAGAGTTTGAGAGATTGGAACCAAGAAAGCAGTTGTGCTCTCAACTGCGAAAGTTTATCATCTTCACCACAGATTTACTCAGGGTAAGTAGAGTACATGAGAAAAAAAACAAAAACCTGCTTACCCCAGATAAGTGCTAGACATCTCACTTAAAACCATGAATAAAGAACCCCTGGGGACTCCTAGAAAATCCGTTTGCATCTCTTCACAGCAACACAGTTTTTCAAATTAAAACCACAAATACAATTTGATGCCCACAAGGCCATGTGAAGTACAACCTCTGACTTCAGATCAGTACTGAAGGAACAATTCAGTAAAAGGTTTTCAGTACCAAGAAGGTGGTTAAGAGAACCTGTGGGTGAACAGATAGCGGGGAAGCATTTTAATGTGCTCCTCTTGTCGGTAAGATCTTGTTCTGCTGCAGATGATACAGGGTCCTAGGACAATCTGCCAACCTGTTGCACTGACTGGAGTTAGTCAGGGCTGGTACTGGAGATTTCCAGTCTCCTCTGCACAGAGCTGGCATTTCTGGTCTGGTTGCCTTCATTTTTCTTCCATGCAACAGGGTCTCCAAGACTTCCAGGAGTTTTGAAAAATGCCTCATGACGTGCAGGACGAATGTTCTTGGGAGTGAGGGGAGCTGACGAAGGCTAATTTGTGAAACAAAACCAAAGTGATTCAGTAGGGTGTTCTCAAAGCCTACATGCAAGCAGAAGACAGCTTATAGGCATTAAGCCCTGTACCCTGCTACTTTAGGGAACCATGTCATAATCTCATTTCCAACTTAAATGTACTTGTGACAGGTTCATACTTATGCTTATGCCAATCTTGTCTTTTAGCTTAAATGTCTCTTTCCCCTCCTCAATGTTTTAATCACTTTCACTATTTGTTAGATCAAAACAGCTCTAAAATTAGTCTCCTAAACCCTGGTTACTTCTGTTTTAAGTGTCACTCTACTGTAACCTCTAATGTTAGTATCTGTAACCAGACTGGCTACCAACCAGCCTCTACTACAGACTTGCTCTAAAGCTGGAACAAGAAAAACATAAAGTAACGTTCATAAGACTTCCAAAAGTTCAATCTATTTGTCCCTATGTCAGACAACAGGAAAACAAATCACAGATTTAAAAATATAAGCTAAAGCTGTGCCAAAATGTCGCTGCTAATAGTTGTAAAGACCCAGGTGATACACAGTGAATGACTGCTTTATGTCACTTATATACTTCAGATAATTAAGTCCTCCTTCACTTTTGAATTTCTCATTTCTTTATTCAAAAAGTCTGTTTCTATGGTAGATTTAAAAAAAAAATCCTTATAAAAAAGATGAACAAAACCCACAAGAACTGTTGTTTTCTCCTGGTTCTGATGCCATTACATTGCCATCATATAGTGAAAAGAGATCAGAATGGGGTGAGGAGATAACCCAGGAGAATTAACTGAGAAGTGTTACAGCCAGCTGACTCCTGAATTATGACAAACAATCCTCCTGTCCACCTGACATGTGTCTGTAGCCATCACAAAACACACAACGGTGGTGTCAAATGGGGAAAAAATAGTGACTCAGATTTCTGGGAGGAAAAAAAACCAAACCTGCAACCTTTTTTCCTCTATTCCTCTAAGAATTTTTAAAGACCAAGAATTGTTGGACTTTAAAATTCCATCAAGATTTTTAAAACTCACCACTTTACCATTCAGGGCTAGATGTGCTATGTTGGGCTATGTCTTTAACACTATCCCAAGGTCTGCCACCACTACAGAAGGACACACAAACTAAGTGGAAGATACCAGCTCCCAGTGTGCCAACTTACTGCTTTGACAGACCTGCACCAGCCTGCAGCACAAGCTGCCTTCAGACCCAGTGACCTGGCATGGCTGTTTCATCATCACTCAAGCACCTTTGACACTCACCTGCTGCAGCTTCAGAAGGGTCACCGGATGCCCCATACACACAGGGGAGTCCAGTTTAACAGCACCACAAGAACTTGCAAGCACAGGGCTCAGGTGCAGAGAGGGATGAGCTGGTTGTTGAGGATCCACTGAAGGTGTGGGTGAGACCTTGGGAGTGACCACTGCTGTGGTGCCTATGAAAACAGGAGTTGGCGATGCCAGGCCAGACATACTGAAATTCACAGAGGTGGCAGCTGAGAACGAGCCATCAGAAACAGAGGAAAGAGCACTGGTGATTGCAGGAGAACAGACGAGAGGGAAGGAAGCCAGGGCTGCTGATGGCACCATGACACAGGGGACGCTCAGAGAAGGTAACGGGCTTGCAGCCAGGCTGATAGCACCAGGGGCTTGGTTTGCAGAGAACAGGAAATTAAAACTGCTTAATCCTAAATCAAAGAGAGAAAAAACAAAGCATTAATACAATGGACAAACTGGAATTAAGCTATTATGACTTCATCTAGAAGAGGAAAGAGGGGTGACAACAAAGAAAGAGATAGGCTGCCCGGGAAGAAAACATGGCAAAATTAAGAAAAAAGAAGGAAGAAAACTGTTCACAAACCTGTGAGTCTTCTGTCAAGCTCCCTTTCCCCACCTGCCTCCATCTGCCCCTACCGCCTGTTCACTGTCTCTGCACCCGTTTACTTTGTTCATATTAAGTACCAACCGCACACCCTGCTGTTTTCTGCTTCTAACTTCAGTTTCAAGCAACAAATTTTCACTAAGAGAATCATATCTTCTGCTATATGAAAACATATAAAATGCTTTTAATGAGAAAAAATAAACAACAATAAATGGAAAACACTTGCAAAGACATATCCCAAAGATGCTCAGGTTCCTGAGAACAGCTGAAACACTGTTTTGAAATAGAAGCTGCTCTGTTTACCAGTTTGTCTGACCATCCAAAACACCAGGATCAACATTTTTAAACTGAGCATCTCCATCCTATAAGTGGTATTCCATAAACCCCACAATGTGCCACAAGTGAATCAAATACTAAAGCACCAGTCATGGAACTCTGCCACACATATTCTGTTCCCACAAAACAGTCTTCCACTCCACACAAACATGGACACAAAAAAATGGACACAAAATCCTCTTGTAATATTTCCAGCTACTTCCTCCCCATCCCTATCGTGTCCTACAGGCAGGCCTGGCTATAATCCCAGTGCCTCAGTTTGTGTGGGGTTATCCTGACAACTCACATGACAAGACAGTACAAAGTTTGTAGATGCCTAAATTCACTCACTGAAGGGAACGATGTTGCACTATTCTGGCTGTCTTACTGCCAATCCTAGACTTCCAGCTCCCCTAAGTTTGAATGCTGAAGAGGTATCTTTTATGCTGCACTTAATTCAACCATGCAAGACCCACATTATTCATCTCTATTAATGTTTGGGTACCTCAGAAAAATGACCATATTTTCAGAGAAGCAACAGTTCATCTGGAGTCAAGAGAATTCAGAGATATACTACAGACAACTGCTGACAGTTTTTGAGCAAAATATAGACTTATTCACCTGTATCCGTAGGCCTCCCTATTCTAACAGCTCAGTAAACAGACACAGAAGTTTGAATGCCTCCAGATGTCACGGCTGTCCTTACCTGCAGCAGGCTGAACATAAAGATACTGTGGTAGGAAAGGTTGATTGGCATTTTCTTTAGAGCTGGGCTCTTTTCCTGGAGAGGCTTCATCAGGGTCTATATTTTCAGACTGTTTTTCTTGCTCCCAAGAATCTAAAGGCTTAGTGGATTCCTTGTCTGCAGCCTCTGGAGCAACAGGACTTGCAAGGTTAAGACGAAAAGCTTCTACATGTACAGCAGATGTACAACCACTTGCTGGGTTAGATTCTGCCTTGGGTGACTCAAAAGCCTTCTAAGCAAAAAACAAAAGAGGAAATGAAGAGTCCAAACTGAAATAACATAGCACAACATGTCTCATGCATCTTCCTCAGCTACAGAGTAAAACACGCATCTGCGCAAAGAAGCGGCACAAAACTGATTAGTCAGTAATCAAGTGAAAAACTTTTGTTTCAGGGCTTGAAGCATCATTATTTGTGATGCTTGAGCCTTGTGCTGTAGTTCACTTGCAGTACTTGGAGACAATAGATAAGAAATACCTGATCTTGGGAATTAATTTTTTATTGATAAGGAAAAACACCTGTTTCAAATGGCTTATATTCAAACACTGATATGCCCTTAAGCCTGACCCCCATTTTCAGTAGTTAAGAGGACCCTGAAGTAGCTGCACTTCAGTTTCACCATCATCCTCCTCCCACCAGCCTGCTGTGGGCAACACTGGGCTTAAAAGAGAGGGACTCAGACTGGAGAATAGGGGTAAAGTAGAAATCAAATTTGGTATAGCTCAGTGGAGTAAGTGATGCTGCTGCTGTCTGGGAAAACCCAAGAGAACAAGGAAAGATGAGGAGTAATAGTCAATATTGATTTCTCCCTCTCCGGCAGGCTGCTTTGTTGAAGACAATGATCAGGACACTGATTCTGAAGAACAGCTGAGCACCAGTTCACTATGCAAAGCAATCTCAGTCCATTTTCCCCTGGTAGTGCGAAAACATCTCCCAGTTAATGCCTATCCTTCCTGACACAGCCCCCTTACAATTTTATTAGCACATGGGAGGCAGCATTTGTATCTGTAACAAGAGTGGTGAAGCGAATTTTCACTTCTAAAAACGCCATCTTGGGCAAAAGTCTTTCCTTACTAACAGGAAGCCTGAGTGATAATGAAATTCCCTTCTTTACCTTAGGTATTACAAGCGAGAGGGGCACATCACTCTGTTCCATGGTCTGCTTTTTAGCAGCTGGCTCTTCATCATCTACAGGTGCAGAGGGCGATGTGCACTTGAGGGAGCTGCGTTTTGGGCAGGCAGCTGGGGGCATGGCAGCCTGAGCTTCTGCACTCCTGTTTCCCACGTCTCCTGCAATGGGGGGGGTCTCCCTCAAGTTATTTTCCTGAAGACCAGCACACAACATAAAAAGGGATGAAGATGGGAAGCATAGGAAGGGTTGGTTGGAGACTTGGGTAGGTTTTCCATTTTCTGCTTTGGAGGCTGCTGGCGTGGAAGGATGTAGAGCTTGGCTGCTGACCCCATTTGACAGTGAGAGGCTTGGCACATCTGCCTGAACCACAGGGAAAACTGCCTGAGGCAAAGAGTTAACACAAAAATCAGAGTCCCCAGAAAGTGGAAGAACGGAGAGAGGCGAGGGTATGCTTGGGTTCCTCGAGGAATTTAGTATTTTTTCTGTGGCACAAGCTTTATTCCTAAAAAAAAGTAGTGCAAATAAGAAAAACATTTAGTCCAAAATTAACACCCTGTTTTATCCTTAAAAGCAAACAGGTACATTGTTGGACATAAGTGTGAAAATATTCCCTCCACCTCCAGACCCACTACTTTTACCCAGTTTACAAGGAGGGTCACTTATTATTATTTCTAATTACATAGGAGCAGACTTAGCAGTTTTTGGCAGAACAATAATGTTTTCAGTTGCACTTGACTATAGAGTCAGTCATTCACAAATCAGTTCAAATTAGGATAGATCTAGAGAAGACCCACTGATATGACAGAGGCTCTTCCATGGAATCGTGATTTGCTCAGCATACCTAGACCACAGGCCAAAGGAGGCAGGGATGAGTTATATAAACACATATGAGATGAAGAACTACTAAAGCTAAAGGACAACAGCAGTACAAGTACAGGTGGGTATAAATTGGCCGTGGCAAAAAACTCAAAAGAGCCGTTATCTTAAAGCCAATAGGTCTCAGCATAATAACAAAGCTCTCTGCCAATTTTCTACCTCAGTCTCATCACTGGAATCTAGTCTTGAACTAAACACGACAAGAACAAAGCTGAAACTGGACTGGAGTTAAGACCGACCTACCTAGTATCTTCTATTTTCTGCCTGCAGACAGCTGCTAGATTTATCATTTTGGAGCAATATTCATCTGAATTTACAATACAGGCTGAAAGAACAAAGGAGCATTCAATTAATAACAGGTAGGTTTACCAAGCATATTTTGATACTGGCTATCTGAAATAATTTTTCTATCCTGACATATTTTTATAACATCCACTAATCACATAGAGACAGAACCTGCAAGACACTCAGAACTCTCACTCCCACCGGAGAGGTGCTCGACATCATCATTTCCTGTAAGAGGGAACTGTGAAAAGCCCTGTAATTGCTTTATCTTTTTTAACAGCTATCCATTAGATTGTTACAGTAAATTCCACTGTATTAGGAACCATAAAATAAAGCAAGCTCTTGTGGCTAAAAAAGCTTTCTTTATATATACTGGATATTAACGGAAGAAACTGTAGTATAGTTACAGTTAGTGGAGAACAGGAACATTTACAGGAAAACAAACTGCAGATAAAAGAAAGTATGGCCCAGATTAATCTCATCTAATTTTAGGCACTTGACCGGAGGGTCCAAACCAGCAGTCTCATCATGTGGACAGGAGAAATACAGGCACCCCCCAAGGATAATTCACATAGTTAATTGGCTTGATCCACCCAATCAAGTGCCTTAAATTGGTGGGCCCACATTTGGGCAGATCCAGCGGAACAGGAAAGAACGCTCTTCATCAGTAGTTACCTTGCCTCTCTTGACGTGGGCTGCTGGGCTCAGAACTGACCTTCCTTCTGGTCCCTTCACAAGGCTGGGCGCCATTAAATGAAGCGTGACGTGTAAACTTTTGCTTTCCTGTTGCACAGATCTGATATGGGGCGCAGGCTCCTCTCTGCGTGCCTGGCAGAGGATCAGATCTTGGGCTATGTACTCTCAACTCATCTGTAGGAACATAATTTTGTACAGCAGGCCTTCAGGGAACACAGCTAATCATTTAGGCTTCTACCATGTTACCAACTTGGCCATAAGAAGAGAGGTAATGTCGATACCATCTCAAAACCCACAACAGCAAAGCAGACCTAAACTCAGTAAGCACTGGTAGACAAAGTAAGGGCTTCCTTCTTTTCCACTCCATGGCAGCTGCAGCAGCAGCTACAATCTAGTGCGTGTAACCAGGAGGAGAAAGGGTACTAAGATGGCATTACCGCTGTCCTGCACTTTGACTTGGTCTTGGCAATGACATAAGACAAATACATTACCAAAGGGCTTCCTTTTGCTCTGGCTTCTAGACAGGAATCACCTGCCTACAGGGATGCTCTGGCCCATCACCTCCTTCTTTGCAGGCAGAACTTTTGTACAAGGGGATACATGCAAGAAACAGCCTTGCTCTACCTTGGTAAGCCCCATTACAAAGAAAATAATTCACTGTCTAGTTATGCCAGAATTACTGAGACTTTGCAACCTGGAAAAGCTGCGGACCCAGATTTGAAGATGTAAGCAGTACCTGCCATTGCTCTGCAG
Organism: Actenoides lindsayi; assembly: GCA_025331215.1. Classification (NCBI taxonomy): domain Eukaryota; kingdom Metazoa; phylum Chordata; class Aves; order Coraciiformes; family Alcedinidae; genus Actenoides; species Actenoides lindsayi. The sequence continues at coordinate 11,156 of WTSP01021583.1, read as the reverse complement.
TTCACACAGTTAGGTAAGTTGGTGTAAAAAAAAAAAAACCAGCAAGACACAGTATCCTTCAATATCCCTCAACAGCACCAGCCCTTGAGCATAAAGTATAACAAAGGTAAATGTTGGGCTGGAGAGCAGTTAATAACCACAGGGTGGACAATGAATGCTGAGCTGTTCTTTACACATGGAAAACAACCTATTACCACTTGGAAGGAATAGTCAAAACAAAAAGAAAAGATGCCAGCAACACAAGTTACCAGTCTTGGCAGGAAACTCCACAGGCCCAATCCACTTGAAAGCTGGTTTGCGTCCTCGCTCCTCTGTAACGTGAACCTTCTTGATCAAGCCTAGGCTGGTGAGAACATTGGCGATATCATACAGTCTCCGTACCTTTGCTAAAGAGAAAGGGCAGAAATAGTCAAGACAATCACATTTACAATGCATAATACATATTTACGTGGTAATTTCATTCCAGAATATCACCACAGCTTTCATAGACTGAATAAAATCAAATTGGTATGGACTTAAGCCACTTCCTACAAAGCCTGCCATGCCAGCTCCCACCTGCTTGTCACTTCTTCATATCTTAGCTGCTCATCCATCCTAGCTTCTCGGGTTTAAGCTCACCTACCTCATTTTGATGGAAAAGGGTTAGGGGGCGGTTACATCATCAGCTTGCCCACAAAAGGCAGCTACCTCCACATAGGGTAAAGACAAGTACTTGGGGGCACGAGGCATATGAGTGCACAGCTGATCACAAGAGGACACATTTATCATCTTAAAAATGTAATACTCTAAGGAAAAAAGTCTGTGACTCCAATAAATAGTATGCTTGAGCTGAATGTGATACCCACTGGTTGTCCAGCTAAACTCCTCACACACAGAATTGTAAGACTGAAGTGCAAGTACTTTATTTTAAAAGTACTTTAAAGACTTAAAATAGAAGTCTTTATTTGAGAATTATTTACTACTGCTGAGTTTTTCCATGTTGTCCAAGAGATTGAAGTACTAATCCCCACTAACTGAAAAGCCAACTGTGCCATCCAGCTGTGAAAGATTTCTGTGGTAAAAAGGAAAAGTGACATATTTCTGCAGAGAAGAAAATTAATTGCATTAAATTAAACATCATGTTTTATTTCAGTAAGTTCTGAAACATCATTCAGAACAGTACAGGAAACAGGATTAAAGTAGAAAACCGAATTCAAACAATAACAAAAAAAAAGGTTTTTCTTCATTCTGAGGCTAAGACTTGGAGATAATTGTCAAATTGACTCTTTCCCACCCCCAGCTTTGTTTTCACAAACTGGCATTTGCAATTAAAAAAAATCCCCAAACCACATTTCACCAATAGATTCTTGACCTGCTTTTGCCTTTACCTACTGGTGTCAGTCCAAACACGCCCCGTTTACTCACTGACTGCTCGATTCACCTCTCAACAGCCAGCTTACTTTTAAATTTGCTGTGGTCCACTGTATCCTGGGTCTCTTCTATCAGTATCTTTGCTGCGATGTCCAGAGTGACTATCTTGGTCTTGGAGACAAGGAACAGCATGACAAACTTTTGGCTCATAATCCGCAACGACTTGTCCTTTCTGCTGTTTGCAGATGCTGTGTTACAAATAATACCCAAGCCTCTTTAGCATATGTCATCCATTACAGCCAGAAAACTAGCAAGTAGGGTTCTCACACACAAAAGGGGTAAAGCATTTCCTTGTCAGGAAGCAGAAATTTTTTGAAAGGCAGCAAATAACTGAGTAATGCAGACAAAAGTTTTTCTTTGAAAGACAATAAAAATTAAAGCTTGCAGAAATAGCTTTTAGTAAGTCAGATTCCAAAGCTGATTCTACATTATATTACACAGCTTTGCACCACTATAATTTTGTTACTCCAATGGACTTTGTAACTTAAAACACTAAGTATCATATGACCAGCATGCAAACAGTGGACAAATGGAAGATGACACCTTCTGTCACGACACTTACTATCAGGAACGGGTGGGGAAAGAGTGCCTGGCAGAAGTTCCTGCCTGTCTGTAGGACAGGATAGAAGGAAGAATTTAGTCACCTTCATCATGATTTCAGCAGCTTTTTCAAAGAATATTTTTTTTAATTATTTCATTTAATAGCAAAGCAAGGGGAAAAAGTCACATAGTAAACTGGATAAAGAGACTTATGTCTGTGTATCACATCATATACGTTAGTTATCTTACCTGAGGTGCAATCTGTTTCTGAAAAGTCCAGTAATGGTCCAGCTTGACAATTTGGTATAGCTTCCTTTTTCCTTTCTCCAAATTTGCACTCCAAGTCCTGCTCCTTGTGCTGGAAGAAGGTCATTAGCTCTCCATACTGCAGCTCTCCTGCTTCCTGAAGCATTTTCAGAGTTTGACTGAGGTTGTGCCGGCCATGCCAACAGTACTGGTTCTTAGCCACACGGCTAACCAAGTGCAGGGACTCCAGGACATTCACTATATCGTAAATTCGTCTCCGCTCAACTCCTGGTTTAAGGGGAGGAAATAAAAAAGTCATAGATGCTCATCTAGTTTTAATGTGCTCTTCAGCAGAAGTGGAACGGAGAATGGTCTGTTCTCTAATACTGAGTATTCACAACACATTTTTCACTGTTCACCTGCACACATTACATTAGAGACATCCATATTTGCACAGTTAAGAACTGACTTCTGGCCAGCCCCATGGTAGGACGCTCTTTGTCTATTTTCTTAGCTGTCAGCCCAGACATGGCTTCAGCTTATGGCATCTACACTGTGTTTAGGAGAGCTGACTGCAGTCCGCCCAGCCCCACTCACTCAGGCTTAGCCAGACTGCCCCTAGGTTTTCAGGGCACTTAGACCCTTCTTGTCAGAGGGCTTCAGATCTCAGACTCAGACCTGTACACAAGCCTGTGTGTAACAGAGGGCAGGAAACGGTCTGAGCCTGACACTGGCACAGGATACATATAAAGGTCCACTCCTACAGGAACCAGTGGGACTGTGGTCCTCTGCTTGCATTTCCAATGGCACAATTACTTGCCGAGCACGTACCAAGCAAAGAAGCGTCAAAGACTTCACAAGGTGCAAAGCAGTGGAAAATGAGACCCATTTTCCCCAAATTGAGCAGAAACGAGTTCCTGGTGCTGGCTGGGTCTGCACCAACAAGAAATCTATGAAATATGTCTAACTTGGGTTCAGCCTGACTGATGTGAGCAAGTTGGGATCTGAGGCTGGTGGCTCTGCTCACTGTCCCAAGTAGTCATGCTTGAAGCATAGCTGTTATATATAATACAATGCAGTATACACTAGTGGCATCACCTGCACCAGAAATCCCGCAAGGGTTGCCATCAGCTGAGCAGAACAAGAGGTAGCCAGGGGGAAAGGTTTTGAAAGAATTCCTGGCAGAAGGCAAAGCCTTGATGCATCTGTTTACCCATCTGGAGAATATGGGTAATACTTGTCAACCTTCAACGGATATTAGGATAAATAATTCATGAGTATTTCCAAGTGTGTGGAGATCTTGGAGTGAAACATACTCTGGAGAAACAAGAGTGCTACACATATCCTGGTGTCTGTCAGGCACCAGCAGCATAACCCCCTCTGTGGTCTTTCCATAGGTCTCCAGCAATATACATTTGTAGGAAAAGCTGTATTACAACCATCATTTGTTACACAGAAAGCAGCAACAACAGCAGTAATTTTGTGGTCCCTGCAGCAGGTGGATACAGGCAAGCTAGGATGTGAAAACCAAAGGGAGAAGAACAAACACCCGCCCTTCTGGGAGGTAAAATCCCCAACAGGAAGTTTTAAAACAAAGTTTCTAGTATTTAGGAAAGTAAGGTACCGCCACTCCCAACATAGAGAATAAAGCACTACTCAAGGTTGAAGCACAAGCATACTGCAAAAAGAGTAACTAAAATAACAATTAATTTTAAAAGTAATTTATTTGACTATTTCCTTCCTCTGAATGCTCTCCTATTTTCACTGCCCATTAACAAGGCAAATAAGTGAGTATTTCAAGGACTTCAGTCTTACTAGAGTCACAGGGGACATCATTCTTCTGTTCCCTTTCTTCCCCAGACACATTTCATTTGTGCTACTTCTTTTCTGTTATATATGCTAGTTCTAAATATAGATACAATATTTATTTAGTTTAAGTCCCATCTTATAAGGCCCTTCCTAGCTAAGACAACCTCTCCAAGGACCTGGATCTTTTTGTTATTGGTGTGACCTGGCTGAGTCCTCTCTTCCAAGTTTTATTATTTCTCTCAGATATTTCATTTATCTTTTAACTAAGACCAAACCAGATCCAGCAAATAAGCTACTCAATACCTTCTTGCCACTTCAATACAACACATTTTCTCATTCCACTCTTGCAGGTCTCCTGGTAACCTCCCCTCACAAGACACTACTTAAAGCTAAGATAACCTTGGTGAATCATGAGATACTGGAAGATACGATGTCAGGCACATTACTGAAGTCAGGCAGTAAACTCAGCTGATTTCCTACATCTTCTAGTTTGCAATCATTTCCCCAAATATTCCATTTTGAACAAAATCTGTTGTTTATAGTCCTCTTTCACAGGGTTTTGAACTCAACTCCTTCAGTGTTCATCAAATTGAAAATTTAAGAAAGCAACAGAGTTGGTAAACAGCTGGTGGATAAACCTGTCTAGTAAAAACTACTGTCAGAAATCAGGTTTCAGAATGGTAGCATCATCAAGCAGTAAAGACACTAAGCAATATTAGGCATTTCCAATCAAGAGATTAGTATGATTAGAAAGAGCATCCAGATCCAGGGAAAGGCAGACCTTAAATGTACTCTGCAAGCAGGATGGTCTGTTGAAAGCCCTCCTGTTGGGTTACTCCAGGGTGATCAGTTACCGTATTTTTGAGGGTATACATACCGAGAATTGAAGCCACTTCATCCAAAGAAATAGTAGTTTTTTCTGTTGACAATGGGTAACTTGGATAGCGAGCTAGAAACTTCTGGCACAAGAGTCCTAAGCTCTTCTGTTTTCTGCTGGGCCTCTGCTTTTCAAATTCATCAACTGTGCTGTCATCTACCATATCATACTGTTAAAAAAATAAATGTTAACCCTTTAGTGCAGAGCTTTATAAGAAAGGTGTAGACAAGTGAGGCATATTTCAGACATTAGCAATATTTAAGCTCAGACTTTCTAATAAGGCAAAATACATGGACTCCTTGCAAGCACATGAGCACCTGGGTGACACAACTTTGCCCGCAAGCTCTTTTTGATCCATTGCACAAGGTATCTATAGAAAAACTCATCTGCAAGATCAGAAAATAATGATTATACATAAGGAAACAACAGTAAGACTGAACACCCAAGACTAGTAGATAGTAAGATCCTACTCGGAATATTTCTTTTTGAGAGAAGTATTCCCTCAAACACCTCCGGATCTAATAAAGCAGAATATGTACAAGCCACTAAAGAGTTCCTCTTTCAAGAGATTTCACTGCCTTTTACAGTGCCTCTACAACTTTAAGAAACTGGTGATTGGATGGGGAGCATGATGCCCCTTAAACTCAGTCAAGCTGCTAGCTTAAGTGAACTCTGCTGGATAGGCTGAATACAGTCTTTCTTTCCCCGCAGGGGAAAAAAAAAAAGCCCAAACAAAACTGTGATGACAAGAATGAATGAAGAGGTATGTTTATCACAAAAAGTGAATGATGTAGGATTTTTCTGCACTGGTAACATTGGGGTTTTGTTTCTGTGTCCAAAAAAAAATAAAAACCCCTTGCACTTTAGCAAAGAATAGCTGAGAGTGGTGGCAGCTGCTGAAACACACATTTGAGACCTTAAGTGTCCTTTGCTTGTTGCGAGTCAGTGGCCTTGTGGAAGCCTATTGGTCTGAATTAATTCTTTGAGTTTTATATGGTATGGAAATAGCATTATTCTTACAGTAACACTTTTAACACTTTAAATCTTTTCTAAGTTAACTTTCTCTGTAGAGAAAATTACTAAGTACAAGTTTTATTAACTAAAAAATGTTTGAACTCTTTATAGTAGTCACTCCAAAAATGCCACATGATCTTAGCAGGCTTGGAGTGGTAATGAACTAAGCTTTAACATCAACTATTTTCTACTTTCTGGAAGCTGTGTTAGGAATTATCTTTAGAGAACTGCTTATTCCTTTATGACTATCTAAACTGGAGAATTCTTCACACTACCATTACTTTAGCTGCTGTAAAATCTATACTTGTAGAGTGATATGTACCTATCAAAAGACGCTTCTCATCAGGCTGACCCCAGAACTATCTTCCTCTCACTGAAATCACCTAGAAAAGATATTCTACAAAAAATAATCCAGGACTTGAGAAAGCAGTGGTTGGAACAACAACAAAAAGACAGTCTGAAAGAAAACAGTAATGATGCTTATTACAACCTGATGTCATCCTTTGCATGGACAGATTTCCTAAAATGAGGACAGGGATCAGCCCCTCGCACTCCCCAAGTCTTGGCAGATAAAAATTTTCTTAAAATTTGACCATGTTGTCTGACTACTAGTTTGGGGGCTGGGGTGGAAAGGAGGAGGAAGGTTTCAACCAACAACTCTGCAGGGCTTTTGTGAACAAGGTGTATGATTTCAAAAGTATATTGAAAAATATGCCCTCCCATTGTCAAACTGCTTTTGAGAATGCTGCCTCTCTGTTTAAAAATGATCTAGCAATTTTATTTCTAATATGGTTCAGGAAATAGCATCAGAAGCACATAAGTTGGGGAAAATGCCACATGTAAGCTCTACTTCCTTCACTGTCCTTTTAAGCAATATTCAGGCTCTTCAGGGGTCTCAGGTCAGTTACTGTTATGACGGTTACTTTTAGTCTTTGAAAGACCTGCTGCTCAGCCAGTGCTGTGCAGGCAGCTATCCCTGGGAATGTTTTACAGTTCTGCAGTTTTCCATAAGGAGCAAAGGACAAGTTGGAAGAAAAATGAAGGCACAACTTATGGAAGGTCCGAATCCTAACAGAACATAAAATAACTGTGTTCTCAGTCTCACCTGTAATGATTCAGGTGTGTCACTCTGCTCACTGTTTTCTATGGGTCTAAAGAGCTCTTTCTTCTTTTCCCTGTCCCTCATGTCAGGGCTAGCAGCACTAACAAGCATCTTCAGGTTAGCAGTGGGGGTCCAGGGATCAGGCTGAGGTCTGTCAACTAGCTTAACAGGTGTAATTGGATTTCTTTCTGGGGTGCAGCCTTTCTGCTTTGATAGATCAACCGGTTCATTCTTAATCGGAGTCTTTGGGGCCATCCTGGATCGATCAAATATGTTTTCCTATTAAAAACAAAAAGTTCTTTAGACACAACAGGAAACAAAACAGTCCAACAATCAATTTCACTGTTTTTATGAAGGTAATTGTGGTAACTCATGCCTTGGCACTCATATTTCACACAGTTCTTCTGCCTGTGTTGGAAGCGGTAAAATATTCTACATGCTAGTGTACTGGAGGCAGCATGTATGAGATACTACCCTGAGTTACAGAACCTGAGGTCAGCCAAACTTGTGGCCTCTCAGACTTTTAAACTTTGACTGTTATTACAAGACAGCATTGCCCATAAATGTAAATCACCAAATTGGATCAAAACTGAAGTAATACACTGGTCACATGACATTTAGCAAGAAAATAGTGTTCTGCTTGAAAAGTCCCTGAATTCTGAGAATACAGCTCAGACTGTCATAAAATAGTAAACTAAAATGGATGTAACTTCACAGGCAAGTGTAGCAAACTTAGCATCTGCTCTATCTGCTGCTCAAAACAATGAAGAAAATCTCTAACTGTATTCCTTGACTACAAATAAGAGCTGCTAGAAAGAAAAGCCTAATCCATCAGCTCATTTTTATCGTTCTTTGAATGAAGCTCAACTCCCTCCAGTCCCTAGCTGTAATAAAACTTGTTTTCATATTTCATCTTTGGGTCCAATTTTAACCATTTCTTTTACTGCAAGAATTATGACTACAGATCAACTAATTTCAAGGGACTTACTGAAGAAAGCATCAATGGTATCCTTCAGCTGAGAGATCCATTTCTGAGCAACAAGAGACACTACTTCACTCTAGCCTGTTAGTGCAAATAGCTCATGAAGACTGAAGGAATGAAGTAGACAGGATGCCCTAATGGCTTTCTTTGCAGGATACCGAAAGTTCAGGTCCAGGTATCCTAAATCTGGAACGCAGCAGGACTTCCAGAAAAACCCATGCAGAAAGTTGTACTGTTGCTTTTTGCTCAGGGAGATTAATATTCTATTCTTAGATAGCTCATCACTTAATTCTCCGTAATACACTACAAATGGGACACAGCTTTTTTGAAACTCTAGCTAGCAATACTCAGTGGTTTCTAGATTTAGCCCCTTGAAATGATTTGATGCACCTTGAGTGAAGTGAGGAAGTGGACAATTTATTATCAGAAAGCTAGCAGAGCTTATAAATTGCTGAAATTGTGAGTGAAGCTTTTGCAACCATAGAAAACTACTTTTGAACTATAAATCAGGCTTGAAATGGTTTGGTCACCAGTCCAGCTGTGGCTTTTTTGGTATTGGTCTCAAACAGAGCAAGTTTTCTTGCTCAGACTAAGATTACACTTCTTTTTTTGTTTGTTTTCCAAAAAGAATTTTAAAAATCTAACAGGACAACTTTGAAGCTAGATATTGTTATTATGTATTTTATTCTGTTCTGCAAGAAGTCTAATTCTGAAAAGGAATATAGCCCGAAATAAAACGTTAAGTTACTACTGGTTTGCTGTAAGAACTTTCCCAAGTTGAGTTTTGCTGTTTATTAGGAGCAATTCTGCTATCAGTAGCTGATATAAATATTTAAATAGGTGATTCCAAGTATAACCTTATCTGGTACAGCCTGTGTAGAGAGTAGAAAGAAGCTCTAGTGACAACTGAAGCTGGCTTCTACTAGGAGTGGTTCTGTAGCATTCAAACTGGAAATGGACGCACTGAAAGCATTTTGCTCTGAGCACTGATGGAGAACACTTCTGCACACATTCACCTATGAATTACCCAAAATGATGTAATAAATGTATGTCCTTTTACAGTTAACAGTTAGCCAGCTGTAATATACCACTCTGTGATAAATAAGGGTCAATGTAGAGGCCATGGTACTTCTTGGAATCTATGTTCATACACTGTTTGCACTCAATATATTCTTGCAATTTCACATTTGGCAGTGAATGAACACTTAATCAATGGAGAAAGTCTACCTTCCCCTTAAGTTCTTGTTCACTCTGGCTGGTGCTGATGGAATGACAGCGACAGCAACCGAAGCAACCTGTTGTTACACCTCGGATTTTTATGTTTGTGCAAATACCACAATATAAAAAGTAGCAACAGTACATGAGAAGCACTTCTACTACTGACCTTTCAGATCTTTAATTCTTGAATGTCATAACTGCCTAGTAAGGTAAGAAACGCTCTTGATTCCTGCCACCTTTTTTTTTTCTTTCCATTAGCTGCAATGCTCTATGAACTCCTAGCTGTATTCAGCAAAACCACAAGGGCTGTTGGTAGGAGTACAAGATTCACCTTGATCCAATCAGAGATGGCTTACAAGAGGACAGGAAAGGCTGGCTTAATGAACTTAGCACATCAACAGGAATTGAAACAAATATTTGAGATTGTAGGAGCCAAGTCTGACAAGAACTATGTGATCTTCGAAGGACTCAGAGTGAGCATGCACAGAAGGTCGTGAATTGGGTCTAGCTCAGAAGATGTTACTGAGCAAGATAATATAGCTTGAGGTTAGATAACCTATCTCCTGGCTGGTGGGGCAGGAAGTGAATGATGAGCTTGTTCCAGGCTGAGTGGCACTGCTTAAGTCTCTGGACCTGGCAACACTGCTGCATGGATACAGGCATACTCTTCCAGGCTGGAAGGCAAGCATAGAGGACATGTGCATCAGCACACTCAAACTACGGCTAAGTAACAGGACTGTACTATTCCCATGTCACGTGAGGCCTGGTGTCAGTTAGCCCTTGAAGTAAGTCTGTATAAAAGTCTCCTCCACCTTACCCAAAGGTAGCCACTGGGATGCTTGAGATTGCCCAGTAAGTTTAGATTTCACTTAATAAGCAAAAAACTCTTTCCCTGAGAGTAATGCCAGAATGTAATCACTTCACTCACTGATAACGGTGGTTCTACTGGATCGTCTTTTTATCCTAATAAAAAGCATGGGACACCCACCCCTACCCTCCAATTGCCGGCAGCCAAGATGCTGCTGCTGCTGTACAAAGGACCATGGCAGGACGGGCCAGGTGGGGTGGTTCAACGGGCAGCACCCCAAGTGCTGCCGTCGGGAGCGAGGGGAACACGATCCGGGGGCACGCGCCTGGCCGCCCGGCCCGACCCACCTCCAAGCCCCTGCGGGCTGAGGCCCTGCACCGCCGCACGCACGGGGCTGCGGCGCCTCCGGCCAGAGGGGCAGCCAGACCCTCCGCAGTGCCCCCCGGAGCTCCGCTCTGCGCCCGGGCCGGCGTGATGCCCCGCACCGGGAGAGCCGGAGTAAGGCGCGAAGGAACCCCCGCGGCAGACGGACCCCCCCCGACCCGCTCGCCGCTCGCTCACCTTCTGGGCCGCCTCGGCGCGACCCCGCCGCCCCGGCCGGCAGCTCGCCAGGTCCCGCAGCGCCAGGACGCTCACCTCCATCTGCAAAGCGAGAAGGTGCTTTTAGCCCGGCCCTTAAGAGGAGTCGCTCCCGCCCCGGGGCAGCGCTCCCGTCGCCGGTGGGACGCGAGGGGAGCGCGCAGCTCGGGAATACGCTCCGGAGGAGGGAGAGGGCGGGGGGCCGGCGGCACCGGCGGGAGGCTCCGCGCCCTCACCTCGGCGGCTGGGGCGCGCGGGGGGCGCGCGGCTCTGCCGCTCCCGCCAGGCGCCCTCAGACATGGCTTTACGATCCGGCCAATCAGGCGCGGCCCGCCGGGGCGCCCCGGCAGCGCGGCCGGCCAATCAGCGCGCGGAGCAGGCGGCGCGCGGCAGCGGGGCGCGGGACGGGACTCCCGCCCGCGCGGGGCCGCTTCGCTCCTTTTCTTCGCGCGGTCTCCGGCGGCCCTTCCCCTCCCCCCGCCCCCCCCCCTCACCCCCCCTCCGCTCCCGCCGCCGGGCCGCCAGCGCGGGGCGGGCCGTTGGCCGGCGGGGAGGAGCCGCCCGCGGGCGG